>PVJA010037134.1:0-20613 GCA_004027025.1 Myocastor coypus
GGAAGTGGCGGGCCTCCTTCATCTTGTTTTCTAGAGGCAGAAACCACAGAAGGGCCACAGTGAAGGAAGGCGGAAGTGAGACACCAGTGGGCCACCAGGGAAACAAAACTGCGAATATGTGAGTAAGAGAACGGCAGGCCACTTCTGGGAATGCATGCAAAGGAACTGGAAGCTGAGACTCGAAGAGGTATTTGTACACTCGTGTTCATACCTGCATTTTCTTTTTTTTTTTTTTTCTTGTTTCAGAACCTTTATTTATTTATTTATTTTTATTTATGGCCGGCTCAGCCTGCCCTGAGGGCAGGGCTGGCGCAGCAGGTGGTGCCGGGGATCGAACCGCGGTCCCTGCAGCCGCCTGCAGGTGCTTTAGACCACTGAGCCATCCTGCCGGGCCCTGATACCTGCATTTTCCATAGTAGCAGAAAAAAAAAAAAAGAATCAAACCAATGGCCATCAACATAAAAATGGATAAACAAACTGTGATAAGACTGCGACATAGAATATTATTTAGCCCTAAAAAAGAAGGAAATTTGAGCACGTGCTATAGTATGGATGAACCTTGACATTCTATTGTGTAAAATAAAGCAGCCTCTACATGATAGCATGGGCTCCTCCTGCTAGGAGGTACCTGGGCTGCTCCAGTGCACCGCGACAGACGGCAGAAGGGGGTCTCTAGGGACTCGAGGGGAGTCTCTCGGCTGGGAGCCGCTTCCGCCGGCAGGAGGCGTGCTCTGATCTGCCTGTGATGGTCCTCACTTAATTTTTATTAACATGTATTACTTTACACATCAAGAGATACTTCCATGCTGAAGGCAGCGTGGCCTGGTCCGGCCCACCCTCTGCGCCTGGCTCGCTGTACTTCACATGG
Organism: Myocastor coypus; assembly: GCA_004027025.1. NCBI lineage: Eukaryota > Metazoa > Chordata > Mammalia > Rodentia > Myocastoridae > Myocastor > Myocastor coypus. The sequence goes on from PVJA010037134.1 coordinate 869, forward strand.
GGCTGCCGGTTCCACGGTTTTGCTGCCAGTGATGAGATTTCCTCCTGGCTCCGGACTGCGTTGCGTGCGCACACAGATGCCTTCCTGTGGAATGGCCCGTAGGCCAACTGCATACCACGGCTATCACGACCGGAGCTGGGGCAGTCTCGGGGTTGACAGTGTCCCTTCTGTGTGCTGACCGCGGGCCACCTAGGCATGGAGGCTTAGCTTTGCAGGCGCCCCTGCCCTGCTCTCCACCAGGGCCGTGCTGATCTCCGCTCTCACCAGCGGTGCGCGGGGCTCCTTCTTCCCGAACCCGCTGTAGCATTTACCGTTATTTCTTTCCGTATCTGCATTCCCACCAGGGTGAAATGACGCCACTGTGGCGTTAGCTTGCGTTCCTCTGAGACCGATGAGGCGTTTTCCATGTTTCTAGGCCAGGTGTAGGTTTTCTTCTGAGAAGTGTCGTACAGATGGCTGCCCATTTTGTTGGATGGCTTGGGGTTTCTATCGCTATGCTCCTTGAGCTGCTTATGTGTCCTATGTATGAGCGCTCATTCGAATTCATGCCAGCGGTCACTTTTTGTGCCGGTTTGCTGTGCTTTGGGGATCTTAACTCGGAAACTGCTGCTTGCACCCATGCGGCGAGGTGCTCCCTCTGCGCTTTGTAACTCCAGAGCTGGGGCTTGCCTTGGAGCCTCTGCCCCATCTGCGCTGACTTTTGGGCCAGCACAGGGAGGTCGCGGCTCCGGTCTGGCACCTGGACGAGCTCTGTGTCGAGTTTCCTGCTTTTGTTTTCTTCTCTATCTTGCAGCTTAAACTCAAAGGAAGTCCAAATCCTAAAACATGCAATAGGTGTAGGCAAAACCGAGACACACCAAGAGAAGCCTTTTCGTTGGCGATAGAACCTGGAACAGGGCTGCTGAGGGAGAGAGCACCTGAACGGTCCCTGTCTGTCTGTTCTCTCTAGCTTGGTCTCCCTTGGCAAGTCCTGGTTTTTTATTGGTGCCTGTGGTGCTCACCCAGGTACTAAGGACCTGGGACATGGTACCATCTGAGCCAAGGAACTCTGTGGGAATCTGAAGAGTGTAGGGAAATCAGGAGTGGGTACATCATTTATAGGGCCTCAGATAAAATAAAGATGCAGTGTCCACTGTTTGAAAATTAAGAGCGTTGGCTAGGCATGGTGGTGCACCCCTGTAATCCCAGCCCTTGGGAGGCTGAGGCAGGAGGATCCTTGCAAGTTACATAACCAGCCTAGGCTACAAAGTGAGCTCAAGACCAGCCTGAGCTGCATAGCAAGACCCTGTCTCAAAAGACCAATAAGATATAGATAGATATAGATATAGATATCGAGCATGTCAAGGTGGAGAAAGCAGAGTATTAAGGCAAGTGGGGCTCCCTCGGCAGGTGCCGCTTACAAGGCTGTGCCAAGTTCCCTGTCACCAAGTGGGCTCTGGAAAGAATCTGTTGGTTATTTCCTCTTTCTTTTCTGCGAATATTTAACTCTAGAGGCAGAGCTCCTGAGCCATGGGGTTTGTGAGAATGGAGGAAAAGTGGAGTCCTGGCTCCTAGACAGAGGAGCAGGACAGGGAGGCGGCGGAGCCGGCGAGCCTGCGGGGAACGGACGTGGCAACTGCAGAAAGGGATCCCGAGGTCCTCGGCTTGGCTCCGGGCTCACGAGAGTCAGGCTGAGGTGAAGCAGCAGAAGCTCTGAGGGCTGAATTATTGGGCACTACTGTGCCCTCACCGTACAGAGCGCCAGGAAAACCTCAGGGACTCTAGGAAAGAGAGCATAGTTGCAGCGCCAGCTGGGCCTGGGCGTAGCTCGATGGGCTGAGACAGGCCTGTCACTCCCCACACATTCAGGCCTCAGGACAACAGGGCGTGTGCTGTGAGGGCTCGAGGGACTGTGCCTTCGAAGACATCCCCTCAGGCTTTGCTTGCCTGCTCTGCTTTTGAGCTATGAAGAAGTCCAGCTCCGCTCTACCAACCCCCACCCCCACCTTGAGGTTTCCACCTGAGAACCAGTGGACTGTAAAAGGAGACCCTTAAACTATGAGCCCCAATCCACATCTCCTCCTTTACCTTGTGGGTTCTGGTATTTTGTCCCCGCAATAGGAAAACAGACTAGTACAGATGCCAACCGTGAGATGACTCAAATGTTGGAAAGGCCAGGCCAACACTTGAAAGGCCCTTTTATGAAAGGGCCTTCCTGCTTCATAAAGTCAGGGAGAATTCTGCTGGAATAATGGGACCAAAGAAAGCTCTCAGCAGAGAAGTGAAAGCACCAGGTGGAAACTGTAGTACTGGAAATGAAACATCAGCTTCAAAAGCAGCTTACTGCAAAGGCCTTATAGCAGAATGTAGGTGACAGAACACTCAGTGAACCTGAAAACATCAGTAGAAATGATCAAATCTGCCAGGTGTGGCAGTGCAGGTCTATAACCCCAGATCTAGGGAGGCTGAGGCAGGAGGACTGTCCCAAGTCTGACACCAGCCTACACTACATAGTGAGTTCAAGGCCAGCCTGAGCTATGTAATGAGACCCTGTCTCAAAAAAAGGAAAGAGAAAAAAAAAAAAAAAGAAAGAAAGAAAGAAAAAAGGAAAGGAAAAGAATCAGATCTAAACAGAAAAAAACTTAAAAACTCTGAATGGATCCTCAGAAACCTGTAGGATATATAGCAAAATGTGTGAAGATTAGGTCACTGGAACCTCAAAAGGAGAAGAGAAAAACGGTTGGTGGGGAAAGGGGCTTGAAGCCAGGCATGGTGGCACAGGCCTATAATCCCAGCACTTGGGAGGCTGAGGCTGGAGGATAAGTGTCAGTTCGAGACCAGCCTGGGCTACAAAAGTGAGCTCAAGGCCAGCCTGAACTGCATAGCAAGACCTTGTCTCCAAAAGACAAAAAAAAAAAAAAAAAAGCTTGAAAAGTAATTTCTGATAATTTTACAAATCAGAAAAGACACATACATTTGCCAATTTAATAGACTGAGTATCATAGGGCCTGCCAATAGCTCAGTGGACTAAAGCACCTGCTTAGGCAGAACGCAGCAGCTGGGTGTTCACTCGCCGGCGTGCCATCCTGGCTCCACCCCCAGAGCACGCTGAGATGTTGATTGAGACTGGATGTGGTGGCATGTACCTAGAATCCCAGAACTTGGGAGGTTGAAAACAGGAGAATCACTACAAGTCTGATCTATGTAGTGAGACCTGGTAGACACTGTAAACCCTGTCCCAAATGCAGAAAAAGAAAATTGAATATCATCCTGAACAAATTCAAAAGGAAACTGCCACATACAACTATTTAAAACCAATTATTTAAAAATCATGAAAGTCACCAGAAAAAAAGTGTCACACAGAGGGAACAATAACTCAAACAGCTGCAGCCTTCTTGTCAGAAATGACTGAAGCCAAAGGCACGAAAACTATCTTCAAACTGATGGGGAAGCCCCTAGAACTCAATATTGTGAATGCTGTGTCCTTCAGAAAAAAATAATTAATTTACTTCTTTTTGGCTAACAGACGTGTTCTCAAAGACATATGAATGGAGGTTCACTTAACGCAATGGTCTCTGAGTTCCCACCTGTGATCTCTTCAGGGCAGCACAACCCCGTGCTGGCCATGCACCCCGCCTTCCCTTTGTCCATCTGTGTGCTGGTGCGGCTCCTTGGCTGTTTTTGCGGTGTGGCAACTGTGAGCTGCGACACTATAAGCGTGGATCGGCGAGTATCACTATCGTAAGAGGACTGACTCTTCTGAGGGTCTATCGGAGGAGGATAGAGCTATGGCAGATGAAACTTCTGAAGTTTTAAAAAAAGACGCATGTAGTGCAGGGTCTACAGCTTTAGCCCACGGAGCTATCTGGCTGGCCCTTCAAATGAAATTTCTGTTTTCAGTCTTTTTGAGAAAGCTCTATGCTGACTCTCTCATAGAGGTTCTAGTAGTTTACACCCCCACCAGTAATGCAAAAAGTTCCTTTTCTCCCCACACCCTTGCCACAATTTGTTGTTTTTGTGTTCTTGACAGCCATTCTTACCAGAGTAAGATGGCAACACTGAATTGTTTTGTTTTGTATTTTCTTAATGGTAGAGTAATAGTAATAATAGTTATTTTGGGCAATCTCACTATGCCTTGCTCTTTAGATCCTTGCCTTCCAAGTGGCTGGGACAGTGAGTGTGTGCCACCGTGCCTGACTTCTGATGACCTAGATGTAATACAGTGGCAATGTAACAGAAAAGGAGGAAATTAAAGAGACCTAGATGGTGGCGTCCCCATCCCCAGTCCTCACGGATTCACGCACAGCTTTTTGTACAAAACACAGTGCGATTCTAAGAGTTGCCCAAGCCCTGAATGCTTCAGCCCTGCTGCAGAGTGCAAAGTTGCCTCTGACACTCCGAGCAAACTCTGAGCCGTGAGACCCGGTAAAAAAAGGCAAAAGAAAGTTAAACACTGCTGAGCTACAATGGCGCAGGGGAAACAGCCCCGTCCCTAGAGGGAGGAATGGGTCGAAAGCAAGACGGAATCCCGGCAGGGAAAGCCCTGAACGCCGTAACCCCATCCAGCACCCAGAGCAAGGTGCGGCCAGGAGATGGGCTCCGGAAGGCCTGGCCCCTTCCCAGTGGCGCTCCAGCAGTGGCACCACACGGTTTCCTTCCTGGGCAGGCTTTGCTCAGCCCTCCCAGCTTTCCCCTGATGGCCCGTGTCCCGGGTGTCTCCACATTCTGGGGTCTCCGCTGCGCTTGCGCCTCCACGCACGCTCCCAGCTTCGCTTGCTGCCTTCAGGACATGCTGCCTGGCCTCCGCAGCCTTCTTCTGAGGTCTGGGCTGAGGTGCCTGACTCCACGATTCTTTCATTCTGCGTGTACCTAGCAGCAGCAACGTGTGGACGATGCCAAGGGCTGCTGCCAGCTGGAGGAGTTGCCAGACTTTCTGCCATCGTGCCAGTGCTTACGGAGGCTCTCAGTGGCCTGTCTGGCTGGACAGGTGACCTGAATCCCAGGGGACTGATTTACTAGGCTGCGTTTCTCCACCAAAGTGTCCTGGGATGCTCTTCTCACAGTTTTGGTCCATGATCCGCTGCTCCAAGGTGGGGCCGCACAGCACAGCACAGCAGAGAGGACGGCAGAGGAGGGCTGTTCATGGTGCAGTGGTGCAGAGTGAAGGGAGATGCGGTGAAGAGATCAGCCCTTCGCAGGCCCTGCCCCCACGACCTCCCCTTCCTAACAGACTCCTCCCCTTAGCAAGCCCGCTGGGAGCTCCTCCCTGGACTAATTCAGTGATGAGCACCACACCCCATGGCTCAGTCGCTTCCCCACAAGAGCCCATGAGGCCTCGGGAAGACATCTAGATATCAAGCATAACGGTAAGATTCCTGCCTTGTACTGGCGATGATAAAATCAACTCAAATTGTTGAAAGTTACAGAGGTATGTTATACTTGCTAAAATAACCACCAGCAGCACTTTTAGAAAGATATATAGTTAAAAACTCAGGTAAGGGGGCCCGGCAGGATGGCTCAGTGGTCTAAGGCGCCTGCTTAGGAAAGCTTGGGCGGCTGCAGGGACCGTGGTTCGATCCTCAGCACCATATGCTGTGCCAGCCCTGTCCTCAGGGCAGGCTGAGCCGGCCATAAAAAGAAATAAATAAACAAACAAACAAAAGTTCTGAAACAAGAAAAAAAAAAAAACTCAAGTAAATTAAAGTGGGATGTTAGAAAGCACCAGAGCCATACATGGTAGCACATTTCTGTAGTCCCAGCACTCTGGGAGGCTGAGGCAGGAGGATCATGAGTTCGTGCTTATCCTGGGAGACTTACAGAGCTCTTGTCTCAAATTTTAAAAAATGTGCTGTAGCTCCGTGTGAGGGCTGTGTGTTCAATCTACAGTACAAAAAACAAACCCCGAATAGAAGAAGGCACAAAAGAGAGAACTAGAAACAAACAATGACACCCAGACTTAACTCCAGTCATGATGACCATATTAGCTGTGAGTGGTCTCACCATGCCAATAAACGTTATCATAAAGCTTATTAATGAGTTAAGTCACAGGACCTAAGTACATGTTGTTTCTAAGAAACACACTTTAAAGCAAGATAAATAGGGTTGCATATTGCAAGAGCAAGACTCATATTCCTAGGAATATGGATGCAAAATTCCCCCCAAAAACACATCAGTAGACCAAACATAGTAGCACATTGGAAGGGATTACATACCACGACCATGTGAGATTTATCCCAGGAGTGTGGAGTTGTTTAGTATATGGAATTAATATGTAATTGGATGAAGAGGAGAAAATGATAGCTTAAATTCCTGGAGTAATACACAACAAATAGTGGACAAAGTCCAGCACCATTTCATAAAACACGTAACAAACAGGAAGTAGAAGGGACCTTTATGACCCAGTGAAAATTACCTGAAAGAAATCTATGGCGAGTGTCGCACTTGACAGTGAGAGAGCAAAAGCATTCCGAGATCCAGAATAAGGCAAACACGCTGGCATCTGTTATTTTTATTTAACATTGTACTAGAAATTCTTACCCAGATGATCAAACAAGGAAAGAGAGAGAGAGAGAGAGAGAGAGAGCTACTGTCTACTACACAGGTTCCACAAAGTTGCCTGATACAAAATCAGTGTGCAAAAATCAGTTGTATATCTATATATCAGCGAGAAACAATCTGAACAAGAAATCAGAAAGACAATTCCACTTACAATAGCACCAAAGGAATACAATACTGAAGAGTACATCTAACTCTAGGAAGTACCAGTGTTGTGTGCTCACAACAACAAAGTACAGCTCAAAGAAATTAATGCCCATGAGATGGCTCAGCAGTCTAAAGTGCAGGCTTAGGCAAGCTTAGGCAACCTCAGGGACTGCGTGCTGGGCCAGCCCCACCCCCAGGGCCGGCATTAAAAAAAAAAAAAATTAACACCTACCATCTAGAAATCAACCCACAAATGCCACGGAGGCTGTGGGGAAACAGAACCTGTACCGTGTCGGTGGTCGTGCACATGAGCGCGACCCCTGTGGAAATGGGCATCGGGAATCCTCAAACAGCCAGAAGCAGAAGTTGGTTCAGTGCCCCTAGGCCCCTTCTAGACGTCTTTCTGAAAAAAGACCATGACCATGCACACCCACGTCCATAGCAGCACGGCTCGCAGCAGCTCTCGTCAGATGAATGGATAACAAAATACTGCCTTCATGCCCAGCGGTGTACCGCGCTGCCATAAGGAAGAGAATCTGAGTCATGCGTAGGACGAAGGAGGCGCCTGGAGATCACAGTGTTAAGAAGCCAGACACACACCTGCGGCAGGGTTCTCTTAGATGAGAAACCCAAACCGTGAGCACAGCGAAGAGAAAAGTAAAGCCTAGACGGTAGGCAGCGGGGAAGTGGCGGGAAGGAGGGGGCAAGGCAGGGGACAGAAGAAGTGTGGAGCCGGGTTGCGTGCGTGCGTGTGTGCGTGCGTGCGCCCGCCCCCCACAGTGTAATCATTATATGCCACAAGCATGGACTAAGAAAAATAAAAATTAGGGGGAAAAAAAAAGTAGAAGGAATTGGAGGAAAATAGAAATATCAGAAACACCGAGCCTCCCTGAGCCTCGCCTTCGCAGAAGGGCAGCTGAGGCCTCGGGAGGAGCTGGGAACGCAGCGCGGGTCTCAGCCCCGGGCTGCACCTGAGCACTGCAGACAAACAACCAAACCCGAAAACAAAAGCCACAGCCAAGCGGCAGCCCAGGTGCAGGGCAACTGGCACGCGCCTACATCCTGGGGGAATAACCATCCTGAAAACTGCTGCTCAGCTTCATAAAATGTTAAAGGTACCTCAACGCGTGACTTTGTAAACCTAATCCCACGGTGACACAAGCTCACGTCGGCACGCCTGTGCACAGGTGCTCGAAGGAGCAACATCCACAGTGGCCACAAAAGAAGGACCACACAGGTGCTCGCGGCAGGAAGCTGAGAAAGCGTGCTTCCGCCTGCCGTGGAGAGGAACCCGGAGGACCCCAGGCATGCTGGGCCGAGCGCTGGAGAACCCAGTCCCTGGAGCTTAGGTACAAGTCTGACCCCGAGCTGATGGCATTCCAGAAAAGATAAAGCCACAGCGACAGAGAACACACGGTGGGGCAGGCTGGCGGTGCGGAAATTGGCCGGAAGCTCGAGGGCATTGTGGGCTACAGGAATGGTCCTGGACCCCAGTGGTCACATGTCTGTGACTCTGTGTGTTTTTCAAAGCTTAGAAGAATGTATACCCTCCAAAGTTAATTCTATTGTATACAAATCAAAATAAATTTAAAATCCATGGCTAACATTCCCCTTAAGTGTGGAGGTACAGATTAACGGCACTCCAGGTAACCTACAGTGCTTTTCAGTTTACAACTCTGTATTTAATCAGATCCCTTCGTTGACATTGTTTGCCACTATTAGTCTTAGTTTTCAAAGATCAGGAAACCAAGGTTGATAGGAAAACGAATGTTTCATTACACAGACTGAGAGAAAAATAAAATCACCTCGTGACAGCCTTTCTATTGTAATCTGCGCCCCCTCCCGCCAGTGACAGTGGCCCAGAGTGAGGCCGGGGTGACCCGAGCACCAGGCAGTCACCCTGATGAAACTCACCACGCCAATGCTTTCGAAAGAAAAGATGGCTGTTCCGAAGAAGAGGGGATAGGTCCTCCAGCTTGCCACCAGCGGCAGCCGGCCGGGGTCTGGGATTCCCTAAGGAGAGACAAGTATGTGACATTGCACCTCAGAAAGCACGGGGGAGCCCTTTTAGGTACCCTAGGAGGAGACCTGAGTGCTTTTGAACTGAGTGCCAAGATGTTTAGAAATCTTCAGAAGCCATCGCCACGGATTTAAACCCGAGGTAGCCGCCTGCACACGGAGGCCCGGTCCAGTCCTGCAGATGAGCTGCTCCGGAGGAGCTCCGTACATCAAGAGCCTCCGGCCGAGTCTCGCCCCTCACAGGCTGTGCCCACCCGCGTGCCCTAGGTCTTGGAAATTGCCATCATTGTAACGGTAGACTATACCAGGGACCCCAATGGAATCAGTGAACTGTGAAAGTCCCCCCTTTCCTTTTCCAGGGACAGTAAGTTGCAGGGGCGGGGTGGGGAGTGGACTCTATGTGTGTCCTCTGACCCCGGATGTGAAATATTCACAGAACCCTTTTTCTGACTGAACGGTCCCTGGAGTTGTCCAAAGATAAATCAGAAGCAGCTGTCTCGTTAGGAAATCCAATTTTGTGGAATCCATCCATAACTCCTAAGAAGTATAAGACTGCTCTATAGTGTTTCTGAAATGTTTCAGTAATTTATTTTGCTTTGGACAATGTAAGTTTTATTTTCTCTCATGGTTCCTGGAAGTTATTACATATATCAAGGATTTTCTGGGGCTTAAATGCCTATGTAGTATGCTCTACCATAAAAGAAAAATGAGAAAGGATGTGGCAAATTGAGGGAAAATTTAATATCCATAAACCAAAGGCATTGTCATTAACATCATAATAAATTTGTTTATGCTCTTTCAGGTTCTGTTTATACTCTGTCACTGAGTACTAGGCCTTCTGCTTCCCTAGAATGTTCTTCAGGGGTGATTGTGGCTGCTGGAATTATAGCCCAGAGGATATGAAACTACACTACAAGAAGTGACTTCTCTCCTGCCTTTTGCTGCTGACTGGTCATGACAGAAATGGCCTGTAGTTTGCCAATCAAGGTGTTTTTCTTACATAGCAAGTGCAATATTTTTGAAAGCCAGGATTTAGCATAAAAATAGGTGTTTGGAGAAGCCACATGAATGAATCTGAATCTGGGTGAGACAGCGCAGAGACACTCCCGGGGAAGTAGTTTAGAATGAGGTGGGCACCAGGCCAAAGAGTGGGCTACACACTCACCCCTCCATGGGGCAGCCTGGATACCCCCACCTTGGTCCACTACTGAGGCAAAGGCCTCGCCTCCAGCAGCATCCGCTGCGTAGCCTGCACTGACCTGGGCGATGTACTGGGCAATGATGACCAGGCTGACCAGCATGCTGACGTTGGCCAGCAGGGAGAAGACGGACAGGACCCGGAGGTTCCGGATGAACACCAGCAGCACCAGGAAGGGCAAGAAGGCCAGCATGTAGAGGCGCGAGTCCATGGTGGGCGTCAGGACCACCGTCTCGTTGCTGTGGCAGCTGGTGCTGGTGCTGTTGGCAGCTTCTACTACCTGCAGAAGGGACCATAAGAAAAACAGACCCGGCTGCACAGGGAGCTCGGTGCACTGCCCGCGGTCCAAGGGTCTGCAGAAGAGGGCGCCAGGTAGAACTTTGCATTTTCAGCCCAGTGTGCTGTCCTTTTTCAAGGGGAGGCTACCGAGATACACCTGCTGACAATGAATTTAACAGTGGGCAGGTGTTCGTTGGCCCCGGCGCTGATCTTTGTGTAGTGGATTCGCTCAAGCCCGAGTGCAGCTGTGGGTGGGGACATGAATCCGAGCCCACGGCAGAGCCCTTGGCTCAGGCTGGGGCTTTTGGAACCCCAGCCGGGAGTCTGAATGTAAATCTCAAGTCAAAAGGAAAGAATTAGAAAAATGCAAAGATGAACTCTGAGAGGTGGACCCTCGGGAGAGTGCCCCACAGCTGTCCAGCAGCTGTCCAGCAGCTGTCCAGCAGCTGCATTCCTTTCTGAGTACTTACTTGCAATTTTCTGTCATTGTATGAGTCACTAACATCCTCCCTCTAAGCAGGTTTTCTGGCCACATTCCCCCAGAATCTGTTTCTTTGGCTTATTAACTAACAGACCCACCACTTACTGTTCCTTAGCTGACTCCAGTTTCTGTCTCCTTTTCTAACTACATGCATTGCATTATGGGTGTTGTAGGTTATGAGCTGGTGCCGAAAGAACAACGAGAAGCCCCGATGGAAGTGGCTCCAGAGGTCTTGCTGAGCTGAGTCTCTCCTGAAGAGAGCCCAGAGAGAGCCCTAGGGGCAGCTCACTCTTACTGAGGGCTGAGGACAGGCTAAGGACTGTGCATAATCACTTTAGTGAAGGAGGACTACGATCTCTGTTGGCTTCCAGCATTGCCTAGCCCTAAGTTCACACCAATGCTAGCTGATGATAACCCAAGCAAGAGATCAAAGAACAGGGTGCCAGCAGGAGACGCTGCTGTCTGCAGCCCTGAATCCCAGCTTGCCCAGATTCTGTGAGACAACACTTCTCCCCGGGGCCCTGCTTATTGCTCCCTGCTTCTTGGGATGTGAGGCTTTTGTCTTACCTCAATATTTCTATAGTGGGGACTGAACCTAAGCAAGGGTTCTACCACTGATCTAATCCCAAACCTTTCATGGCTTTTAATTGGACCAATGCCAATTTTTTGCTTTGTTTTTGAGATAGGGTCTCACTATGTATTTTATTTGTTTATTTATTTTTGTGGCTGGCTCAGCCTGCCCCGAGGGCAGGGCTGGCGCAGCATGTGGTGCCGGGGATCGAACCGCGGTCCCTGCAGCTGCCTAAGCTTTCCTAAGCAGGCGCTTTAGACCACTGAGCCATCCTGCCGGGCCCCTCACTGTGTATTTTAGACTGGCCTTGAGCTGGTGGCCATGGTCCTGCTTCAGCCTCCTGTGTAGTGGGATTGCAGGCCTGCACCACTGCACCAGGCTCAATGCTAGCATGTTAAATGAGAGAACTCTTCCTTGTATGCATTGGGCCACCCACTATAGAATGTCTGACGTCCCTGCATGCCACCCACCGAGACGCTTAACACCCTGCACCCATTGTAATAAAGAGCCCAGCCCCCCAAGCACACAGCAGGTCCACTCCCAGCAGTCGGCAGTCGCTGGTGGGTACTCATGGTGTTAGAGTGTGCAGGACCAATTGACACAAGCAGGACAATTGTGCAAAGCAACAGAACAGTTAGAAACTAGAGTTGATCAATAAGGAACTATAAGAGCGCTGTCAGTCTCAGCGCCAAGGACAGTCACAGTGACGCCTTGCTAGCTATGCCTCTATGTGCTTTCTGCAGTGTCACAAGCTGCACAAATGCCACCCACTCGATCTTATAAAATGGCAGTCTTAGCACCAACTAATTCTGAAACCTCCTTTCTGCTTCATGTATACCGCGGATACATAAGTGTGAATCAGTAAGTCTTGTGTCCTTGTAATACCTAATGACTGTAGGAAAAAGTCCCAGGCGATTAGTGGGCATTCCAGGGCCTCTGTTCAGGGCCCTACCTGGGCTCAGGACTGTTTCTCTCCTCAGGTTTTTTCTCCTGTAAGCACCTGCAGCTTCCCCGCCCAAGCCCACACAACCCTGCTGCTAGGTCTCCACCTGTCCCTTCTTCCGCTGTGGTGGTCACACTTTCCCTCCCAGCTGCTGTCCATGTCCAGGTTGGAGGCGCACCCCAGAAGGACACGTGGGTGAGCTCTGTGAGTGCACTCGGGGCAGCTGCCTGATCCCAGGGTGCTCTCGGTTGGCACCCCAGTCTGGCACCACAGCATGACGCTAATGTTGGGTTTTTATGTTTTAGAACATATCCCATTTAGCCCATCAACTCCTCAAGATAGTGCTTGCCTCACTGATGGACACAGCTGGTAAATCAGCATGGCTGGTGACAGGCACAGATGATAACAAAGGTCCACAGGTGTCAGGTTGCTTTCTTTAAGGGCCGCCAAAATGATCAGAATCATGTTTTAAACAAATCTTTTAGTGGGCCAGGCATATAGCTCAGCAACTTAAGCACCTGCCTGGTAAATGTAAAGTCCCAGGTTCAATCCCCAGTACTGAAAAAAAAAATCTTCTATTTATTTGGTACAGGGTCTTGCTATGCAGCTCAGATTCATAGTAACCCTTCTATCTCAGCCTCCCCAGTGGTAGGATTAAAGCATGTGCCACCACGCCCCATTTTGGTGGCTGGCTCTGGCGTGGCACAGGGTGCTGGGACCTTGCTCTTCCCCAACAGGTGCTTAGACCACGGAGTTATGTCCCCTGCCCAAAACCATTAAGGTATGACTCAGTAATTTCATAGCTTAATAGCAGTGTATAGCTCAGAAATGGTGCATTTGCCTAGCATGTATAAAACCCTGGGTTTTCTCCCTAAAACAAATAAAAAGAACAGTAATATATAACCAAAGAAGGAAAGAAAGAAGGCAAGAACAGCTGCACAAAGACTTGTGAATGAGTCGTGCCATCAAAACATTGGTGGTAGATGGGGCCCGGCGGGATGGCTCAGTGGTCTAAAGCGCCTGCTTGGGAAAGCTTGGGCAGCTTCAGGGACCGCGGTTCGATCCCCGGCACCACATGCTGCGCCAGCCCTGCCGTCAGGGCAGGCTGAGCCGGCCATAAAAAATGAGTGAATAAACAAATGTTCTGAAACAAGAAAAAATAAATAAATAAAATTTTAAAAAAACATTGGTGGTAGAAAAACAGAAATAATAAACTAGCAGTAGAGAGTGAGGGTGCTGCAGCTGACTGGTGCGATGAAGACCGTATGAAAGTGTCAGAAGTGGGGGCCCGGCGGGATGGCTCAGTGGCCTAAAGCCCCTGCTTGGGAAAGCTTGGGTGGCTTCAGGGACCACAGTTCGATCCCCGGCACCACATGCTGCGCCAGCCCTGCCCTCGGGGTGGGCTGAGGCGGCCGTGAAAATGAGTGAATAAACAAACAAAGGTTCTGAAACAAGAAAAAAAAAAAAAAAATTAAAAAAAAAAAAAAAAAAAAAAAAGTGTCAGAAGTGACATTTAAAAACGTAAGGGCATTCCCGAATGGTGGCCTGTTATGTTGGCCAGCTTTCTGTCACGAGAGTGACACTCACAAGATAACCGGCTCTGCAGGGAGAGGCTCAGTTTGCCTTACAGTTCCCGTGGGTCCAGGCCATGTCAGTGAGAGGCAGGGCCTGCACAGAGCTCATGGCCACGCAGCCTGCCCACCTCTCAGGCCAGGTCTGTGGCCCTAGAGTTCTTTCTTCTAACATTTCTACATTTCTAAGTGTCTGGTATTACTGTCAAAAGCAAGAAAAGAGCTCTAAAAGATATTTTTCTCCTGTAAGCTATTGATTGAAGATGGCCTCTGCTATTGTCTGCATTCTTTTGTTCTAATTGCTGCAAGATAACTTCTAGGTTAGATCAGCAGGACTTCCTGAGAATGGCCTCCTTGGAGCCATTGGGCCCAAAGGAGAGTAGGAGAGTAGACATCACACACACACACACACACACACGTCTCCTTCCAGCTCAGGATGTTAGAGTCAACCTTGAGGACAAGTCCCAGATCCTGGGCAAAGGGCACTGTGGCAAAATTAACCGCACACGAACGTGCGGATGCCTCCGCCGAGGGCGGCCAGGTGCTCCGATCAATCTGTCCTGAGCCTCCTTTGTTGCACGGAGGACCCAGGACACAGAGGAAGGCACATGCTGAGCAGCAGCAGTGCCCACGCGCCTTGCTGCCACCTCCTGTCCCGCCTCGCAGACCGTACCTGCTTCAGGTTGTCAGCCAGGAACACTACGTACACGCAGCAGAAGCCCAGCTGGGTGACGACGAGGAAGAAGCTCACAAGGTGCCTGGGGGGGAGGAGGAAAGGCCCAGGCTGAGGGGAGCCCATTCCTCTGTTCCACTTCTCACCATCCAGCCCTCTGTCCCCAGGACCCCATGGCCCTGTTCTGGCACCCTTAGTCTTCCCACCGCAGCAACAAAGGGCCAGTAAGAAGCAAAGCGACAATAGCTCTTTGTCAGCATGATCTTCTAACTCCCTCACACTTAGAGCAGTGAATGGCAAAATTCTTTTAGCCAGGAGCCACCCCCAAGCCAAGTGGCCTGCTGTTGGCATCCTCGTCCCCAGGGTCAGGGTCCCTGCTGGCCCAGGGCAGGAAGCCCAAGACTTTCTTAGCTATCCTTGGCCTTAAAATACTCTTCCTACCAGGTGCCGTGAGGCAGTGAGGACACACAGCGAAATGACATGTGGCCCTCCTTCGGTGGCTTTGCAGCCTAGAGGGTGACAGGACTGTGACATTAAAAGGGCCACAGCAAAAAGGACTTTTATCCAAGTTATGGGCAGATGATAGAACGCCTTCTTGGAAACTAGTGCCTGAGCAAGTCCTAGGGAAGGAGAAGGAGAGAGGGGGACAGACACAGAAACGGAGAGGCGGAGACACAGGACAGAAGAAGGAAGAGAAGGAGAGGGCAGGAGAGAAAGACGAGGAGGAGGAGGAGGAGGAGGAGAGGAAGATGCGTCTCTGCAGAGAAGCAGACAGATATGTCAACGGCTTGTGCAAGGGGGCGAGAGATCTCGAGAGTCAATAATGGAGCTAGAAGAAGCCTGGACAGAGCTGTCCCTGGGGATGAGCAAAGCATGAGAAGACCCGGCCCGCACACTCCTAGAGAGTGACAAGCACCTACTGTGGGGCCCAGACAGACAGCCAGTGCCAAGGGCATTTACGGGCCTTTGACCCAGACAGGAATGGGAAAGCTGCGGAAGAGCCCCTTCTAAGGGACAGAGGAGACCCTACACATTTTCAGGATCGCAGTTGCTGGGCTGCAGCTGGCTGGGCAGACCCAGGAGACAGCTCCAGCTCTGTGTGAGGGCCTGGTGGGTGCTGGGCACCCTCACAGCTGCTCCCCTCCTCCCAGGACCCTCCAGGCCCTGCCTGCCGCCCTAGCACTTTCCTCCTTCAGGCCCCGCCTGCTTTGCCCTCCTAGGGAGCACCCGAGCACACTGGCTGGTGAGAGCCACTCCTCCTCTCCTTCATCGCATTTACCCTGGTGGTTATTAACGGGCTCTGCAACTGCAGGCCTGGGTGGTTGCTCCCCGGCCTATTCCCTAGAACAGTTGCACAGGTGAGGTTTAAGGCATATGAGCAACATTATAGTTAAGTAATCAGCGAATGAGCAGGTCTCGCTGGAGGTGCACGAGACAGGGTGGCCAGGAACCCTGCCTGTGGAATGGCAGACGTCCTGTGCCACGCCTGTGCCACCCGGACCCCCGTCCAGGGGAAGCGGCCTTTCCCTCTGCTGTGTCCCACCCTCCTGGGCATAGAGCACAGGCCTGAAGCAGTACCTCCCCCAGGAGGCACGGGTCCGCAGCCAGGCGCTGGGGCTGGCTTCCAGCGCGCGCATCACCGTCTCCCCGTAGTCCATGAAGGGCTTGTTCAGCCTGCAGGAGAGAGCATATCCGCCACTGCAGGTCACACACTGGGCCGCGCAGGACCAGAGCTAGGCGGGACGCAGTGGAGGGGGTGGCACATGGGTGCAGGCTGAGAGCTGACAGCGCGACCCCTGGCAGTCACTCCGCAGTGCCTCATTTTTCTTACCTGTCCAACGAGACAGTTACTACACAGCATGAGAAACAGTCAACACGCTCGAGGGGACGAGTCCCCCTCAGGACCGTGCTCAGAGGCAGGGTTAGGCAAGGACCATTTGTAGCCGGATCACAGGCAGCCAGCAGGCAGGCAACAGAGACCTGCCGGAGAGCACCTGGGCCTGAGCGCTTTTCTCCTTTCCTTGGTCTTAGTGGAGAAAAACAAGAAGCAAACCTAGGGACTGGGGAGATAGCCCAGTAGAATAAGCGCTTGCCTGGCAAGTGCAAGGTCCTGAGTTCATTCCCTGGTACCAGAAGAAGAAGAAGCAAACCTGTGTGTGTGTGTGTGTGTGTGTGTGTGTGTGTGTGTGTGTGCGCGTGCATGCGTGCTGGTACTTGGACTCAGGGACCTCACCCAGAGCTGTATCTCTAACCCTTTTTCTTTCAAGTCAGACAATCACTGACTCTTCAAATCTGTGATCCACCTCAGCCTCCCGAGTGCCCACCCCACAGGTAGGGTGTGTCAGGAATGACCTTCCCTCTGGTTGGCCTCACCTGCGGCAGAAGCGCTGGGCACACCTGACCAGGATGTGCATGCAGTGGCCGGCGACAAAGCCCATCACCAGCAGGCTGAGTGGCCCCATCTGGAGGGCCGGGGGCGGGTGGTGCCGGGAGAAGAGAGTGGGTTACGAGGAGCGGCGGTGTGCCCACACAGGTGCCACTGGAGACAGCCAGCTTCCAAGGAGCCGTTTCCAAGGCAGTTAGTTTCAGGAGGGACAGCTATTCTTGCCAATACCATCTGAGGTGGGATTCCCACACAGTGCAGAAAGCAGCTCCAGGGGCATTGTGGGAGCAAGGGACCCCGGGTTCTGACCGCCTATCTCTTGGTGACCCCAGTTGGCCCCCCAGAGAGGCCCGGGCTCTGCAGAGCATGACTGGAGCAGGGTAGAGCCCAACCCTTGCATTCTATGGAGGAGGAAGTCTCAGCTGGGGAGGTAGCAAGGTGACCAGCCAGGACCACCGGGGCCTGAGGCAGAGCCGGGACTCCAGTCTAGCCAGGGAGTCTCATGCCAAGCTGGGACCAAGTTGCCTCCCAGAAAGAGGACTCCTTGGGGGTCAGAGCCCTCCTCCCTCCTGCCCCACAGCTGTCTGAGGGGTGCCACATGCGACCGTGCCTCTTACCAGGATGCCCGCGTTCTTCACGGCCAGGGGTAGGCCCAGGATGCCCGTGCCCATGTTGCCTTTGACCAGGTGGACCAAGGTCTGGAACCCGCTAGAGGAGAGGAGGTGGGAGAATGTGCCGCTGGCAGCGGTCCACGCGTTCTGGCCCTGGCTTATGCTGGGCAGGGACCCCTGGTCATCTCAGTCCCTGAATCCCTGTCTGGACCATCCAGGCCTCCATAGGGGCCCGGCCACCCCACGTGCCCAGAGCTGTTCCAGCTTTAGCACCTTTACAATGCTTCCTAGATGAGACCCTGTGCTATGCACTTTCCCCATATTATCTGTTTAATCTTCTTGTCAAGGCTATGAAATCTTTGCTGGTGGAAAAGAAACTAAGGCATGGAGGTCTTTTTGAGACAGGGTCTCACTGTGCAGCTCAGGCTGGCCTTGAGCTCACTTTTGTGAGGTTCAAGACCCAGGCTGGTCTTGAACTCGCACTGATCCTCCTGACTCAGCCTCCTGAGTGCTGGGATTACAGGCGTGCACCACCATGCCTGGCATTGTTCTTCTTCTTTTTCTTCCTCTTTTTTTTTTTTTTCTTTTTTGTCTTTTTGAGACAAGGTCTTGCTATGCAGTTCAGGTTGCCCTTGAGCTCACTTTTGTAGCCCAGTCTGGTCTCAAACTCACACCAATCCTCCTGTCTCAGCCTCCCGAGTGCTGGGATTATAAGCGTGCGCCACCACACCCGGCTTCTTCTTTTTAAAAGATGATCTGTCTAAGGATCCAATTGGGAAACAGGGTTTGACCCCAGGGCTACCTCAGGTCCTGCTCGCAGGTTCATTCCTGCTGAGCTGCCTTCCCAGGCCTGGACAGAGAGTAAAGGGGTGGCCCTGCCTCCTCATGGAGGAAACCAAGGCTCAGAGTGGAGGCCCGGCTCGACCAAGGTCATAAACTTGCTGTAGGAGCAGGGAAAGGGGAAAGGGGCAGGCTGGAGCCAGAAGTCATCGTGACTTCTAAATAAATGGGTAAAATGACGCTGGTGCTCTGGGGACTGAGCCCCAGAAGGCTTTTTCCTCTAGCCCAGGGCACCAAGGCCAGGAACTGGCAGGTCCCCAACCCCCAAAGGAAACCAGAAAAGCCCACTCTTATAGATGGTGTGAGGTTGGTCGAGTTCTCTCAAGCATTGGGCAAGCAGGCTCTGGGCTGCCGGGTTATACCACAAGCCTGCCTCGGCACCTCCTCGGACCTGCCCAAGGTGAGCCCCGAGTTTATACCTGCAGCTGCAGAGACCTTGGGGGTCACCCAGAAGCACCTTCTAGCTAGGAGATGGCTAGAAAAGCAGCATAGGAGTTCTGGGAGGAGCCTATTCTTTGGAGGTTTACTAACCAGGGGTGAAACCAGGGCAACCTTAGGAGTGAGGACATGGAAAGAAACTACACCAAGTACCCCAAGTCTGTGTCCTGCCCTCCCACTCTCTCTCACTGAGCAAGCCCCCCCCACCCCCCGGCTTGCTAAGCATTAGAGAGCCCTTGGGGAAGCGGGCAGGGTGTTTCTAAGCCTTCCCTGTTTCCTGTGGGTGTCTGCGCTGCTGGCTGCACACAGCACCCTGCTGTCCCCCACCATGGGCTTAGATTGCAACAGGGGAAAGGTGAATGAGTTGCTTAGGAAATTTCTAAGTAAGGGACTTTGGAAATCAGAAGTTAGCTTCCAGCCATGCTGCCAACATACAGGGGCCAGGCTCTGGCCCCAGGCCCTAGGCCCTGCAGGGACTGGGACCTGTGAGCACTGGGTCCAGGGCAGCTGGTGTGGGCAGGCCCTGTGCCCGGGGCTTTCTGTTCCAGGCATGTGTGGGCCCCTCCGAAGGACGGAGCTAGCATCTCCTGGCCCTGAGCGGTTCTGCCACTTGCTCTGGTTAGTGGGCTGGTGGCAAGGATTCGAATCTAGGGGCCAGCCCCACAGCTGTCGCCACCACAGCGCCCAAGCTGCAAGGTCCCCTGGAACTCTCACTTGTGAGTCCTTTGACCCTTAAGAAGCCAAAATTGCTCTCTCCTTTTTAATGTATTCGGTGCACAGTCTCACTATGCAGCTCAGACTCGTAGCGATCCTTGTGTTTTCAGCCTCCTTAGTGCTGCGATTATAGGCGTGTGTCACGATGCCCAGAGTTGAAATTACTCTTAAAACCCTGTGTCATTCTCCTTAGGACACCAAAGTCGGTTGTCCTTGCCGCAACCCTCTGACTGAGAAATAACTCTACTGTGCAGCTGACACCCCGGGTGACAGATGGCCCTCAGGGTCACCAGTGCCTAGCAGGCCCCATGACCAGGTCTGGGGTGACTGGGAGGGCCAGGAC
>PVJA010037135.1:0-20631 GCA_004027025.1 Myocastor coypus
TTTTTTTTTTTTTTTTTTTTTTTTTTTTTTTTTTTTTTTTTTTTTTTTTTTTGTCTTTTGGAGACAGGGTCTCGCTATGCAGTTCAGGCTGGTCTTGAGCTCACTTTTGTAGCCCAGGCTGGTCTCGAACTCGCATCGATCCTCCTGCCTCAGCCTCCCGAGTGCTGGGATTACAGGCGTGCGCCACCACGCCCGGCTTAACACGTATTTTCTAATCATGGGTACATTCTCTTATGAACCTACCATACAGCTGTTGACACCAGCAAATGTAACATTTATGTAGTGCTTGTAACTAATCGACCAGTTCATATTCCAGCTCTAGCAATTGCTCCAGTGTTATCTTTCACAGTACTTTTATCCTTTAGAATACTGGACAAAGAATAGGGTCAGGTGTTAGATTCGGTTGTCAAGTTGCCCAGCCTGCTTTCATCTGAAACATCAGTGGCTTTTATCTTTCATGACAGTAACATTTTCAAAGAGTAAGTCCACCCCTCCCCCCTGTTTTAAAAATAGAATATTCATCGTTGGGAGTTTGTCTGATAATTCGTCTCATAATTAGATCCAAGTCTTGCATTCCCAGGGGAAGAGTCCCTTTGGAGGGTGTCACATCTGGAGGAATATGATGTCCAGCTGCTTTTAGGGTCCCTAGGTCAAAGGATTATCCTGTTTCTCCATCTTCACCCTTGTAACTAATAAGCAATATATGGAAAGATTCTCTGAACCCATCCAATCCATACATCTGGAACCATTCCTTGCTTCTTTCTTAAAATTTAGTGTCTACTTCTGATTCTGTCTTTACTGCCATAATAGCAAAACAGTGGTTTTCAAATTTTCACATTTTCAAATGGACAATCTAGATTCTCATAAGAATGAGCTGTCTTTTCTTCCTAACTTATGTATGTATTATTCAGTAGGAATTCATGAATTCTCTCTAAATAGTTTATAATTTATTCTTTTAATTTTTAATTTCTTTATTTACTTGGTACAGGGTCTCAGCAGGCAACTCAGACTCACAGTGATCCTCCTGTCTCAGCCTCCCTAGCATGGTATTACTGGCATGTGTCAGGATGCCCAGTTTTGGTGGCTGGCATGGCGCCACAGGGGTGGCACAGCATATGATACTGGGGATCGAACCTAGATCCTTGCACTTGTCAGGCCAGCACATAGACTGCCAAGCTATCTCCCTGGCCCCCAGGCTGTTTTTTAATTTTTGTTTTTGAAATGGGATCTTGCAAAGCCCTTAAGTTACCCAGGCAGAGCTAGAACTTGACATCTTCCTATCTTAGCTTCCCAGAGAGCTGGGATTACAAGCACTCCCCACCATGCCTAGCCGCCCTTCATTTTCTCTGCTCAGTTCTCAAGTCTGGCCATTGAGAGTTCCTTTTGGCTGACTCCTCTGTCCTTGTGCCATGCCTACATACTCTTTTGGTTTTTATTTTGCTAGCACTTTGTTACTTTCTGGCACAACAAAATGTCTCAGAACTGGCTTTTTTTGTCCTCCACACCCTACAGATGCTTGCAGTTTGCCCCTGGTTTTGATTTTGATTTGCTATTTAGTCATAAAACTGTGGGAAATTCACCTCCCCTATTTTCTGACCCACCAGCCTTTCCCCTTACCTGTTCGGCTTGTACATATTTACTCCTTTCCATGTGTGTGATGGTGGCCTGTCATACGCAGGTGCTGTCAGTTATGGTAAAGAAGTAGGTGCTTTACATACTCCTTGAACCCATGCAGGAGCTCTCAGTGGCAGTTTCTATTCATCATCACCCACTTTAGAAATTGAAGCCCAGGTAGGGTAGGTAAGTCACTCGCCTGAGGTCCTACAGCGAGGAAGTGACGGAGGTAGGTTTAATCAAGGCTCTTAACCCTGTGCTCTGCTGGTTCATGATAAGACTTTCTTCCTAAATGAAGTTTTAAAGTAGAGGAGAACATAGTTTAAAATAAAACAAAAACAGTATGTCAGGCAACAGATTCTATGGAAGCAGAGAAGAAAGTTAAAATATCATTTCAACACCGTATGGTTGCCCACCGGGTGCTAAGAACTGGATGCACACACAAGCCGATGGCCTTCCCTTTGTAGGACTTGGAGTTTAGCAACTATTTTTTTCTTGTTTAAGAACCAGAAGGGCCAGTGAGATAGCTCAGCGGTCTAAAGCACCTGCTTAGGCAAGCTTAGGCAACTGCAGGGACCACGGTTCGATTTCTGGCACATGCTGCACTAGCCCTACCCCCAGGGCAAGCTGAGCCAGCCATAACATACATACATACACACATAATAAGTAAATAAATAAATAAAGTTTTTAAATATATTTCAAAAAAGAGAAGAAACAGAATCTCCATTTCCCAGGCTGGCCCAGAACTTCTGGACCCAAGGGATCCTGTTGCCTCAGCCTCAGAGTAGCTGGCACTGTGGGTACACACAACCTCATCCAGCTTAGCAGCATTTTTTTTTTTTACTAAAGTTGGGAAACAATCTACATAATCAACAAGCAAAAGGAAGAGTGTGGTCTATAACCACATAGACTGGTGGGCCCCGTGCACGAGGAACTCACCTAATTCTCATCTTTTCTTACTAATGAGAAGATTTATCAAGTGAGCGCCTGTAGTTGAAGAGACCAAGCTGAATTGCCAGGAAGAGAGGGGCTGGGCTAAGGGTTCAGGGTCAAGTCAGAGGTCAGCAGTGTTCAATCCAACCCAAGTCTGTACCTGTTACGGTACTAATGTCCTGTAAAGGAACTGAAAATTAAATGTCACCCCTCCAGAAAGTGACAGATTTTGGCAACCCAGGGGTTTACACATGCCAAGCAATCAAAGCAGAGTTGGAACCCCTCAGTGGTGGGCCACAACCTCTCACCTGTGTCAGTGCCCAAATCACCACACACAAACTCCAGGCTCACCTACATTCTTGCTGGGCCAGTGCATGTATGTACTTATAGGAGAGGCTTTGGAGAAGTAGTTGAATCATGGGTGTGTATACTGGGATTAAGGGTATGTGATAAATAAATTGGTTTAGCATAGTGTA
Organism: Myocastor coypus; assembly: GCA_004027025.1. NCBI lineage: Eukaryota > Metazoa > Chordata > Mammalia > Rodentia > Myocastoridae > Myocastor > Myocastor coypus. The sequence continues at coordinate 3,024 of PVJA010037135.1, forward strand.
GATGGTATAGATAAGGAAAACCCCATCCTTGGTGTGGGTAGTACCAATCAATAAACTTGTAGCCTTGATAGAGTACAAAGGCACAAAAAGAAGGCAGACTTTCCTTTTGCTGCCTCCTGCCTGCCCTGCCATGGGCTGTTTCTCCTCTGTGGTGCTTCTATCTCAGGCCACCCTGCCTTAGAGCCAGTCCACTATGGACTGAAACTTCCACCAACTGTGAACCCAAATAAATTTTTTTTTGCAATACTGAGGATTGAACTCAGGACTTTGTGCTTGCCAGCAGACACTTATTCTACTGAGCTATCTCCCTGGCTCCCAAATAAAACTTGCTCTAATTTGTAGGTGTCAGATATTTTGTTTTAGTAAGAACCTTCCTCAGTCTTTGCTCTTGCCCATACCACCCCCTTCCAGGTCCAGGGTTCATCCAAATGTTTTCCTCTTGATGCCAGACAGCTACCCCAGATATCTCCCTTGTTCTCATACCTGTGTTTCCACAGCATGAGGCAGTAGGGCTCAGGGTTAAGAGCCATGGTTACAGCTGCTGCTGGACCCCAGGCAGGGGACTTACTCTGTCTGCACCTCAGTTTTTGAAACTGGTAACAATCAATAGAAACGGAACCAATCACAAGGCCACGTTCTGGATTTCAGGAGTTAGTTGCCTGTAGAGTGTCCGGTATATGAAGAGTGCTGTGTCAGTGTTTAGGAAGTGAAGTTGCTCACTGCGACTGAAATCTAAGACTTGCAATGCCGACGCTCCTCATTACTGCTGTATTTTAACCTTGAGGGATCTAAGCGCTCCCGAGAAGCCACAACTCTATCAGAGGCAGCAATCAATGGAGGCTGGTTCAAAAAAAAAAATCTAGCTAGTTGTTGGACCAGGGAAGAGAGCTGGTGCCCCATGCTTGGGACGCAGTATACGGCGCAAAGGGGGACACCTTCAGGCAAGAACCACCAGGACAGACCCAGATTGCTGGTCCCTCTTGAAGCCCCTCTATATGTTTCCTCTTGAGTCAGTTGTGGGTTAGACACTTGAGCTCCAAAATTCTGCTGTGAAATGATCTGCAACAAAAAAATCTGCCTGGGCATCCAGATTTTGCAAGACGGCGCCACTGACAAATGGCAAGTGTCCATGATTGCCTTGTGGAGCACTGGCGAAGGCACTGGTTAATTTCTTGACCCTTGTGTTATATTCCAATGTGGCTTGGAAATTATGCTTACATGCCCAGGAGACAAGGATCATTTTATTTTTACTTCATATTGCATATACCTACATAGCTAGCTCTATTATTATTGTTCTTATTAATGATGATGATGTAGCTGAAAATGATGAATTGTGATTATTCTGCTAGGCAAGGCGCAAGACAACTGTCAGGTGAGATACAAGCACTGGCGAATATTAACACCTGGAGATACCATCAGCACAAAGAATAGGTGGATGTTTTCAGTTTAGCACCCCTGGGCAAACAGATCTTGCCTACATGTTGAAGAATTAGTGATTAACCTTTGTGGCAGATAATTGACTATTAACTTAGTATAACTGGTCTTCCCTAGTAGGGCAGGATTTACCACAACTATTCTCAAATGTAATCGTAAGTCAGAATCACCTCTGGCCTTGTTGAAACACAGACTGCTAGGCCTCATCCATAGAGTTTCTGATTCAGTATGGTGGAGTTGGGGCCCCGAAATCTGTTTCTAGCAAGCTCCCAGGTGATGCTAAAATACTGCTGGCTCAGTGAGTGGAATTTGAGAACCGCTGAGTGGGAACAATCTTGCCCTGACCTGCAGAACCTTACCACCACCTGGGTTGGGATGCAACAGAATTGTATTTGTTTTAAGTAGGCCACCTTAAGCAACCACTCCAAGCATTTGACAGGCCAAGAGAGATATGGCTTCATTATTTCTTCTTGGGAAGAAAAAAAGAAGTCTTAAGTGATACAGACTTTAGACCCTCAGAGTTAATTATTAACTGCAGTCTTAGCTGTATTTTTCTGACATCTTGGCAGTTAAAACATTTAGACTTCTCGGTGATGGCTGCCAATATTTTTATGAAATAATTGCAAAGTACTGTATCGCCCTTCCTGGAGGATAGAGGTTGGTCCAGCGGGCTGAGCGGTGCCGACCAGCAGGTGGCGCGCTCAGTTCACAACGGCGGCAGGGATTGGGCAAAGGAAACCGTACCAGCCAAAGTGCCTGCTTTATAATCCTCAAAGTAAGATCCCTCGTAACCACTTGTCATAAAATACCCGGAGACACACGTCTTGGAAAATCGAAGTGTCAAGCTCAGCATCTTTGCCACATTTCAAACTAGGTAATTACCTCCTCTCCCAAAGGGAATCTGTTTTATGTATTTGTGTGCTTTCTAGGTTGCAAGTTTCCCAAAGGCGATGATTTTGCTGCCTCCTGCTCTCTCCATATAATGCCGAACTGAAATGCACATTTCACAATAACAATTTAATTATTCTACATCCCTCTGAGCTACGTGATGACCTGTTATATAATTGCCAGTAATACAGAAACCTATATAAACCTCATAGAAACCCTTGCAATAAATAGAAGCTCCTATTTGACCTAGAAGTGTATTGCTTACTTTTCCTTTACAATAGCAAAAGCAAACTATTTTCCCACTGTCATTACCAAAGAAACAACACTGCATTTTAGTCAGCTGTTTTTATTAAGCTGGCAGTTATTTATTTTTTTTTTTTTACTACACACAACAAATACTTTTGATATAATCTAAGATAATAAAATAGTTGAACAACTTTGATCTCTTAGATTTACATTTGTATAGAAACGATCTGGAACTCCTCCCCTTAAAACCATGGTGTCTAAAAACAATGATTCCTCAGCACTGCTTTAAATAATTGTTTGGTTAAGAGTTGCAGTTTTCATTCCCTACTGAAATGTGTCCCCATGCGGTTCCCCTTGAGCCCCCAAGCCTAAGGCCTGGGGAAGATGGCCAAGAACAAAAGGATGGCCACTCTCCTGCCTGTCCTTGCCTTGCATAAGGGCAGTGGCTGGAACTGGGCTGTGACAGAAGCCAGGAGGAAATCATCTGCACAGCTCGTTTTTTTTTTTTTTTTTAAACAACCTTTATTTGTTTATTCACTCACTTTTATGGCCGGCTCAGCCCGCCACGAGGGCAGGGCTGGCGCAGCATGTGGTGCCAGGGATGGAACCGCGGACCCTGAAGCCACCCAAGCTTTCCCAAGCAAGCGCTTTAGACCACGGAGCCATCCCGCCAGGCCCCAACAGCTCGTTTGTAAGTGATCAAAATGGCAAGCTGTCTGTACACAGCGACTCCTGCTGGTGGACAGGAGATCCCACGATGGTGGCAGGGTGCCTGCTTGTCCTTAAGTGTTCCTTCCCTTAATCATGTCAGTTACTGTGGAGAGGTGGTGACCAGAGGTCCTAAGAGGCCTGGTCCTTTGGTCACACGGAAGTCTCGGCCCTTGCACTACATCCCCCGAGGCTATGTCTTGGTTCCCAGTAAGATTCTGATGCCTCACCCCACCCTCAAATCCCCAAAGTGCCCAAGAGTGAAGACACCATGGAGCCAGCGCCTTCTATGAGCACTGTCAAGGGGACCCCCGGCCTATATCATCCCGTTGATCTTAGTCCACTCGTAGATGTCCTGTTCACACACTATGTCAGAGTTGATGAGGAGGTATCTGTCGCCCACGCAGAAGTGCTTCTGACATGCAGCGCATTTGAAACACTCCAGGTGGTACACCTTGTCCTTCACTCGCATCGTCATCTCGTAGGCACGGATCCGCTTGTCACAGGATGCACACAGACCATCCTGGCCAAAAAGCCTGGGGCAAAAAGAAAGGAAAGCCAGGATGCCAGGGTGGAGATGGGATGGGAAGAACCGGCTGATAAGGGCTCAGAAGAGAGACCAGATGTCCAGGGGACCGGGAAGCTAGGATGAGCTGGATGCCGACGCAGGCTGTCTAGTCCTGTCTTAGAAGGCTGTCACTGTGGGATTTGGGTGACATGACTCCTACTTCCTCTGAACTTTCTGTCTTTAGCAACCATTCCCCACACCTCTAGGCTACCTCAGGTCTCCATTGGGAAGGCATCCATCAAAGTGAGTTGTGATGAGGGTGAGTGGAGTGTGTGTGCCCTGCCCAGGAGCCTTCACTATGGAAAAGGAGTTGGAGGAAAGTCCTGGGGACCCCATTAAGGGACAACCAGAAGGACTGCACTTTGTAGCCCAGCCTGGGCAACTTGGTGACTTAGCTTCTATCTCAGAATTAAAAAAAAAAAAAAAAAAAAAAAACAGAAAGGGCTGGCTGGAAATGCAGCCCTGGCTGAATTTCCAATACCAAAAACAAGGGGGCATTTGCAGTGCTTGATAAGGACTACAGTAGATATAAACATCTATCTGAGGTTCCCAACTCTACCGTATCAAGAGCCACCAGTTCCACGGGGAGACAGGCCCTGCAATGCCCTGCAACAGCAAAGCCCAACTCCGAGGACCACCACAGACAGGGGACGCAAAGCACAGTCAGTCTTGCTTCGGAGACCTGGAGGACAAACATCATCCCCCTGCAATGAACAGGACAGCTTCATTCACAGCCGTTGCTGCTTTTTTTTTTTTTTTTTTTTTTTTTTCATTTTTGTTGTTGGTGGTATTCATTTTCTTTTTTGAGACAAGGTCTCACTATGTAGTTCAGGATGGTCTTGAACTCACTTTGTAGCCCAGGCTGCCCTCATACTCACATTAATAATCCTCCTCCCTCAGCCTCCTGAATTCTAGGATTACAGACACACACATACCTGTCATCCCAGCTCCCCAAAAGCTGGGAAAGGAGAATCTCTGGGAGTTTGAGGCCAGCCTGTGCTACATAGTGAGACCCTGTGTCCAAAATCCAGAGAGACAGAGACACAGAGAAAGACAGAGACAGACAGAGACACAGAGACACACACACAGAGAGAGAGAGAGACAGAGAGCGCACGTATCCCCTCCACCTGCTAGACACACAGGGAGCTGGGCCCACAGTCTGCTCACTAATGATGCTGATGTTGGGGTACAGGAGAAGGAGCCTGCAGAGCTGAACAACAGAGGTGCTGGAGCCAGAAGGCCCAGCTGTAGAGTGTAGGACCAGCCCAGAGGACCTGATTTCTCTGAGCATCTGTGAATGTAGCATCACTGCCCCCCTGGCCCAGCTGTTGGAAACAGTGAACAGGGCAGGTCCGAGCGCCAGCAGTCATGGCCTAAGCCACCAGCACTGGCTCTGTCTTATCACATCAGAGCGATCCTTCCTGCAGGGTCATCTACATACCTGGCTGGAGACACAGCATATAATATCCTCAAGACAGAGGTAGGTAGGTACTTGCTCTGATGGGAAGTTATTAGCTTCAGAAAATCAGGGCTTCATCAACTGGTTCCTCCTGAGAGGTTGTAAGGGTGGTGAGGGCAGCTGCCACACTTTGCAACATTTGGGCAGGAAGCCTCGGCCTGAGGAGTGGCGCTGGCTCTGTGAGCAAGAGCTCATGGTAGCACCAGGGCCAGCTCATTTCCCTCTGAATCCTGACTTCCACCAGAGGAATCCAAGTGTTTCCAAGCATCGCTTGGGAACAAACTCATTAGCAAGAGAGAGCATTTTACCCTACCTCGGCAGATGGTAGAGCTGCAGGCAGCCCCCGCGTTGGAGGTTACAGGGGGGACAGGGTTCTGGTTTCCTGACTGGTCAGTAAGTGAAGTTTGAGCCTGAGCAGAGACGCTGCTCTCGGAGAAAGTGGTGCACGAAATGAGTCCAACTGCCTGGGGCTTGAAATCCTTTGGAAGGAGGGAGCTTATTAGAGGGCGGCCAGGGGTAAATTACAACCCATCAGGCAGCTAACAAAGGGTAGGAGCAACCACTAATATTTGGGAGATGAGTTCAGGTCCCTGCATCGCCTGTCAGCAGCCAGGTGGCCTGAGAAGACGGCATCCCTGTTCTGGCTTGTGTGGCTTAGGCTGTGAACCAAAGGCACTGGGACACAAGGGCCCCACAGCCCCTTGGAGTACAGGCACGCTGCATTCTAACAGGAGTGGAAACAGAGCAGGCCTTGGTGACGTAGTACGGGATATCCCAGAGGTGGACCCTCTGGGGGGGGGGGGATTTGTGCAAGTGATTTACTGAGGATGTTCTAGGATGTTCTCAGAGGAGCCCAGGACAGCAGAGGGGAAACTGGACGCAAGGTGAGGAAGCCCAGAGTTGGTCTCAGTCAGGGTCCCCTGGAGAGAGCTTCAGGGGATGCTCAGGGACCTCCCAAGTTTAAGTCACATCTCCAGGTAACCCCTGGCTCCTGGCCAGGTTGCTGGGCTCTGGGACTTCTGCAGCTTGTGTCCTGGGCTCATGTCCTAAGGTCTCGTAAGGCTAGCAGACTTCTGGCTCTAACAGTTGCTGCTTAGATAGGGTACGTGCCTATAATCCCAGCACTCAGGAGGACTGCAGTAAATTCAAGGCCAACCTGGCACACATAGCGACTTTAGGACCCAAATGAGCTATCTAGCAAGAACCTATCTGAAAAATAAAATAAAGAAAACCACTGGGGGTCTGGAGGTGACACGTTCTAAAATAGCAAAAAACAAAAACAGATCTAAGGAAACATAGGCTGGGCATCAGCATTAATAGCTGAGGTGAGGTCCCTGACAAATACAACAGAGACTGGAGTTAGGTTATGCATGGGATCTCATCAATATTTGAGGCTGTCTGAAGAGCGTGCTGACAGCCAAGCTAGCCACAGGGAGAAGTCTCCTGGGGAGAAGTTATTCCAGGCAGACGAGAGATCGGAACCCAAAGGCGGACACCAAGTCTCTCCTCCAGCCTGCCTTGCTGAAAGACGCAGCCACCTATGCTAAGAATGCAAATACACAAGTCCGTCACTGTAGCAAAAAAATAATTTTTCTCCTCTGTCAAGAGGTGTCAGGTCTTGAGCTTTCTGCTGCCCATTTTAATAACAATAATACAAATATTAAGAGATGGCTGGGAACACCCAAACGAACACGGAGTTAATTAACATATTTCCTGGGAATGTAGCAGGGAGAAGAATTATTTCATGTCACCAAGACACAAGTTAATTAACACAGGGCTCTCTCGGAGTCTTTTTTTTTTTTTTTCTTTCCTTCTTGAGAACAGAAAAGATTAACAAGCCCAGGCAGCACTGGTTTTATTTTTGAATGTTATATAAAACTGTAGAGATAGGAAGAAACCCGGCTCTTTTGACCTTACTGAATCTGCACCTCGTTTAATAAGATTCAAATGATTCGACAGGGATGTAGGCAGAGGCCCCGTGGGAATCATTTTCCCGTCTGCTTTCTGACTGATTTGGCAGTCTGGAAGTGAGCAAAACCAGGTCTGTATTTATCCCAGTTCTATTTTCTTGTGAGTTAAAGAAAATAAAAAAGGAAATCTACCAATATCTCAATCATGATGACTGAAAAAAAATCCTACTTACATTTTTTTTCAGAACCACTAAATCTGTGAGGATTTTATCAGGGAATTTAGGAGAAAAGAAAAGGGGTAAACAGATAAGCTTCCTTCAGTGTGGAATTCACCTGCAGTTCTGGTTTGAGGGTAAAAACCATGTGAGATGCTTTGTGGGCTGATTAGGTCGGAAGCTCCGTGACCCAGCAGCCAAGTCTGCTGGAGTCTAAGCAGTGTCTGTGGGTTGGATGGGCCCGGGGTATTAGGGTTGCATGCTCCACAGAGCCCCTGCCACAGGAAGATGGTGACAAACTGACAGCTCCACAGCTGAGCAGATCTGACAGGAGAGGGCACTCCACAGCAAATAGGAGACTGCACAGGCTAGAAACTTCCAGACAAAGGTACTCGCTGAGTGCTAAGAACTCACATGGCCAAGCCTATGCCCCAGGGCAAGAAAGCATCCTAACCTCCTGCCTCCCTGGGGCTTGTAGTGTTCCCATTCCATTCGCCCACTCCCCCATCTCTCTGTCTATAGATTAGAAAGTAATTCATGAGCCGGTGGTACAGATAAGTTATAAAAGCGGTGAACATCTACTTGATACTCACGCACCAATTTGGTGCATTCCATGTATGGATTCCACCTAATGCTCACCTCTTCCTTGGAGGTAGACACTGTAATGATCCCCACTTTACAGATGAGGAACTTATACAAGGTCATGCAGGTTAAGTAACTTGCCCAAGATCAAAGAGCCAGGAAGCTACAGGGCTGAGATTCAGACCTCTGACTGACTCCCTGACTTCCACCATTACGTACACTGCATACTACCTTCCCACTATTAAAGTCAATGCCTAGAATCCCCCGGTAAGCAAATGCTTTCTATTTTGACATTGCTCATCACCTATTATTGGAATAACACACTGCACTACTCATAGTCTTATGCTACTAGGGGAGTGGCATGGGACACTGGGCCCAGGGAAATCACTGAGCTATAGACCTTTTTATTTTGAGACACGGTCTTGCTCTACTGCAGCCTCCCAAACAGCCAGCAGTACAGGCATGCGCCACTGTACCCGGCTATGTGCAAGGGGTAACCAAAATGCATGGTCAATATTTAAGTTTTAAAAATGTATTAGAGGGCTGGGGAAATAGCTTGGTGGTCTAAATACCTGCCTGGCAAGTGCAAGGACCTGAGTTGGATTCCTGGTACTGTATGCTGTGCTCATCCCAGAACCCCAGGCATGCTGTGCCAGCCCTGAAACCATTGCCTTTAACCCTCCTCTGAATATTTCCCATCCTTCACACGCTTATCCTGTCATTCTTGCCACTTCCTGGAGCAGCTCAGGGAATCCTCATTCATATCTTTTTATGGCTGCTTCAATGTCGTAAGCTTGTGCACACCTGGTATCCAGTACTGGGAAGTCTGGGCAAGAGGTTCACTCTAAGTCTGAACTGTGTAGTAAGACCCTGTATCAATTAAATAAATACAAATTTAAGGGGCCAGGTGGTTTGTGATAGCCCTGCCCCCAGGGTTGTACTGAGAGGCAATTTAGACTGGGCGCGGTGGCGTGCACCTGTAATCCCAGTTCTTGGGAGGCTAAAAACAGGTGGATCACTGAGTATGATCTAGTAGTAAGACCCTGAGCACTCTGTAGACCCTTCCCTAAAATACAAAAAATAATTTTTAAAAATTTAAAAATGTATTACAGTATTACAAACAGATTGCCAGGGCCGGCCGGATAGCTCAGTAGACTGAAGTGCCCACTTAGGCAGAACACAGCAGCCAGGGTTTGATCCCCAGTGTGCCATGCCAGCCTTGCCCCTGGGGTGCACTGGGACAGTGACTGAGATGTGATGGTGCGTGCCTGTAATCCCAGTGCTTGGGAGCCTGAAAACAGGAGGATCACTATAAGTCGATCTATGTAGTGGGACCCTGTAGACCTTGTACTAAATACAAATAAATAAATAAATAAATAAATAAATATAAAAACACATTGCCTTTAACCACCCTCCAAATATCCCCCCTTCCTTCAGACACTCACCCTGTCATTCTTGCCGCTTGCTAGAGCAGCTCAGGGAGTCCTCTTTTGTGAGTATCTTTTTGTGGCTGCTTCCCTGTTCTGAACTGATTCAAAATGTTTAGGACAATTTTTGCCAAAAAAAAAAAAAAAAAAAAAACATTCTGTGTCCTCATCCACCTTTTACATCATCTCTGGCACCGTGTGACTCCTGGCTCGTCCCCAAAGACAAACTAACCATGAAAGTAAATGCTTTGAAGCAATTCAGGAGAAGGAGGCAACCAAGCTGACACAACTGAAGACACTCAGAGACAGAGGGCTTCCAGAGCTGCTTCAGAAATTGGCAAGAATGACAGAAGAAGTATGTGTGAACTGAGAGGGAAATTTTGAGTGGGACTCAGGGCAATGTATCTTCTACTATAATACATTTTTTCCAACTTAAATCACACATCACACTGAACCATTAAAGTGAGTTCCTAAGAACAGACCCCAAAGAATAAAACACTCCCAGATCCTACAGTGCTTTCTCTCTGTGTACTCCCCAGCCCTGCTGTCAGACAGAACCACTATTCTATGTGTTGATCCTTCTCTTACCTTTAAAATTTATTAGGATTTTATCACCCAGGCATGGGTTTCTCACAAAGAGGATCTCAGCAGGAGGAAGCACCAGCTGCTTCTCTGCCTGGTATAGCTGAGTCTTACCCTCCCCAGCCCGATGTGTTGGGGACTGAGGATCATCTACCCAGACCCAGAGGCCCCCAGAGGCTCAGAGCAGGTACCTGAGGTAGTCCCTCCGGCAGAGCTTCCTGCCCAGCTTGTAGTAGAGGCGCCGCCCCACCTCACCCAGTCGGCACCCACACAGGTCGCAGCTGAGACAGTCCTCGTGCCAGTACTGATCGATGGCCTTCAGGAAGTAGCGGTCCCCGATGTTCTGCTGGCAGCCACCACATGTCAGCAGGGATGGAGGGATCTGCAGCACCTCATCCACTGGTTCCCTGGGGAGGAGGCCAAGCATTAGGCACAGGCTCACTAGGAATCAGAAGACACTTGGAGCCAAACAGAGAGCCTTGATCCATTTCCCCATCACTCCCCAGACAACATATCCCATGGGCAGGTTGCAGAGAAACCCAGCCAACCTAGGTTAAGACAGGAGATCTTAACACCCAAGATCCTAGACCTAAACACAGGCACCAAGAAGCCCGCAGGTGGCGCTGGCCCCTCACCCTCGGTCCAGCACCAGGGTGCACACCTCCAGGGTCCCTTACGCATCTTCCCACCTCCTCCTCAGACTTCTCTATCTTCCCAGGCCTCTCTCTCTGTGGAACCCTTCCTCCACACCCAGGACCCAAGACATGAGTTCCCCACTGACTCTTCAGGCAGGTCTGCCTCGAGCCCTTCCCAATACACAAAAGCAGAGGTGAGGGAAAAAGAAAGCAATCCAAGTTCATGTCACAGTAAAAATTCCATTAGAATGTACTAGGAATTATCTGTATCTTATCGATCATAATTCTGTATCCCAACCTTCTTACTGATTTTTTTTTGAAATCCCAGACATTAAGACTATATTTTGTTCAACCTGATAATGGACAGCAGTTAGACTTCTCTTTCTTCAGATGAAAACTTTTACAGCAGCAAAGTTAATTGGAATAAAGTTAACAGGAGGAAAAAAACATAGGAAAAAGGTCAAAAACAATGATCTTAAAAAGAACAGAAGACAATAAAAGCAGATGCACAGATCTCAGTTCAGACAATCCATTCATAGTGAGGTGCAACTTAAGACTGGGCACCCACCTTCTCGTTCACACCAGTTCCCTGGAATCTGAATACTTTTGCTTTGCCTTTTAAAATAAGTAACATTTCCAAAAGAAAAAGAATGGAATGAATGGTTGCTACACTAGCTGGGAAATGAGGGAAAAATGCTTGCCAATTTGTATTAACCAATGACCTCTGGAACTTTAGTCAAAGGCAAATTTCACTTTTACTTATTTATTTTTTTGCAAACTTCATTTTATTTATTTATTTATTTATTTATTTATTTATTTATTTATTTAGTCTTTTTGAGACAGGGTCTTGCTATGCAGTTTAGGCTAGCCTTGAGCTCACTTTTGTAGCCCAAGCTGGTTTCGAACTCGCACCGATCCTCCTGCCTCAGCCTCCCGAGTGCTGGGATTACAGGCATGAGCCACCACGCCTGGCTCAAACTTCATTTTAAAAGTTTTTTGTTTGTTTGTTTTCTTAAAGATCTTCTTCCAGTGGTGGAATTCCCAAAAGACGTTTCTTCTTGGGTAGCCTGAAGCTATATATCTGCACCTTCTATTCCTGACTCTTACCAGGAGACATTGGGTCCCACTTGGCCCACGTCCACTTAGCTTAGCACCCATTATACTGAGGGACAGTGAGACTCAGGGAATCTTAGGTTTTAATGTCCTCTGATGATTTCAAGTGTCTTTATCTGGCAAAGACTGAATATTTAGGCAGGCCTGATGATGCACACCTGTAATCCCAGCACTCTGAAGGCTGAGGCAAGAGAACTGCGGCAAGCTTAAGACCAGCCTGGGTTACACAATGAGTTCAGGGGCAGCCTGAGCTATTCAGCTAGACCCTACTGAGTACTTATGTTATTGCAAACCCAAACATTACCTTTTTTTTAAGAATAAGGAAGTACGAAGTTCAAACTAGTTTGTTGGGTAGAAAACACCTAAATAAATCTTTTGAAGTCTTTGCTTTTAGTGACTGGAGAGATAGCTCATCAGCATAAGTGCCTGCCTTTGGAAAGCACAAGGTCCTGAGTTCAATCTCCAGTACCACAAAAGAAAAAAAAAAGGATGAAGTCTTTGCTCCTATGGTCTTACTCTGGGCTTCCAGGAACACATTTAGAAGGAACCTCAGCCACCCTGGATGCCCTGATGCTGCTGCTGCCAACCATCTGTGCGAAGGGAGAATCTGCACTTAACTGGTGCAAAACTGCTTGGAAGGGAGGTGGCCGGGGCCGGGGCCAGGGCTTGCACAGCAAAGGCAATGTCTCTTGGTGAACTGTGGCTGTCTTCTGCCTACGTGCCTCATTGCATGGTCTAGGCAAACCCTTTGTGCAGTCCTTACAGGTGGGACTGTAAAGACCCTAGTTGGCTTTGAGCAAGCACACAATGAAACATCTACACAGCAGGAGAGTCTGCTGCCTGCGGGAGAAATGGAAACCAAAAGGAACCACGGCAGGGGCTGAGGAGAGGCAGAGGACAGAGCATGAGACTGGCTCCATCTGCTGTTTTGTAACTAATGATAACAACACAGATTGTTCGGTAGACCATCCAGGTCAATAACTGAGTGGGATTCCTCTTCAAAGTAATACGGGATATTTCTCCAAAGCTGATCCTAAATATATTAACACCTGAGTATCACTTCAGTCTGAGGTAATTTCTTGACAATTTCCAAGAGAGAAAGGGTAGGTGTACTACAGCACTTTCTTAACCAGCTTGTTCACCTTCAGTTACAACCTGCCTTCCTGGGCAGAGTGCAAGAAACAGGTGGAATCCTGGAGCCTGCCCCAAGAAGGCTGCTGCTGTGCTGTGAAGTTAGGAAGCCTCATGGGAGAAAGCACAAACTTTGGAAAAAGCAAACTTCCTTTAAGGGACCAAACCTTTCAGATTTACCTTCTAATAAAAAGATCTGAGACTAAGCACTGCTGGTGGACACCAAGTCATTCAGTTCACTCACACACGGGAACCCTGGTGTATAAAAAGGTGAACGAATTATCCTTTAAATCTACTGTGTGCATGGCCTCCTCTCTCTCTCTCTCTCTCTCTCTCTCTCTCTCTCTCTCTCTCTCTCTCTCTCTCTCTCTCTCTCTCTCTCTCCCTCTCTCCCCATCTGTATCTTTTTAAGGGAATGTTATTTTTTCTCCTGAGAATTTAAGGGGGCTGGGTCTTTGTTACAACCAACTTTGCTCCTTATGGAACTGGGGTCTTAACCTTCAAGGCTGCAGGGTGATGTTTATATTCTCACTGAATCCTGGTACTTCCGGTGTTTTATGGGAACCTGCTGAGTATTTATGCTGGTAACTCAAGGGTAAGACCCAGGTAAATAAACACCACCTAAGGATGAAATTAGGAGGGGGTAGCATTTCAAGCTGGAAAGCACGGTTCTATTAAAGCAGGAAAAGAAAAAACAAAACAAATGCCTCTTAAAAGCACAAACGGACAAGTCATTAACTAGCTTCTTTGGTCTTGTGTAGCAAATCCCTTCAAAGGATTAAATGGGTACTTCAAAGGAATAAAAATTCAAAACCAGACAGCTAATGACTCTTAAAAGGCCATTTGCGTTGATGGGGAAATGATACCTTAAACACCCTTTTTCTCCCCAAGTTAAAGCTATACAAAATGGGTTGGGGTATATAGGTAGGGAAGAGGTCTTGTTCGTTCCAAAGCAGTGCAAGACTCAAAATAAAAGTAGTATTTACTCTTTAGAGAGGGCTGGTACCCGGACCCAAGCCTTTTTGAGAGAATAAAAGCTATGAGATTTTGCTCCCCAGAAAAATACTGTTATACACAAAATAGTGCACTAACTTTCCGGGCTAATGAGCCTCTTATCAGTGGACACGTGCAGAGGGGAGTCCAGGTACCCAGATTAACTCCAGGCTAGCGGCTCTGGAAGTCTCTAGGGGCTCGGGCGACTCCGAGGTGGTCAGGCGGAACCCCTCACCCGCCTGTTACCCGCGCTGCCGCAGCCGCTTCACCTGCGGGCCCGAAAGGGGGTCGTCCGGGATTCCGGAGGCCTCCACTTGGAATGTCCTACTTTGCTGGACCAAACGGACAAAGAGAAGGACGAAAGGAGAGAAGGAAGCGGAATGGAGACCTGAACGCTCCCCCGGATGCACCTGCGCGCCTGCCGGCGTCCCTGTGCCCGCTCCGGTGCGAACTTTCTGGCCCGGCCGGGGCTTTGGGGACTGTCCCTGGTAGCCCGGAGGGGCCCTAGGGGCGCCGCGCCGCCCTCTATTTCCACCGCCCTCGGCCCGATCCTCTTCCCAGGGGCCCCAGAGTCACCTGCGAGCTCCGGGGAGCCCCGGGCGAGCGAGGCCGAGGGGACCGAGGGCGTGCGGGCGGGGTGGGCGGGCGGGCACCTGGAGCCCCTCGTGGGCCGCCCGCGCCACGTCGTCGCTCCAGGCGCGAGGCCGTGGGCACAGCGGGCGGCAGGGACCGGGAAGCCGCACTTACTCGGACGGGTCCAGGCTCTTCCTCTCGATGGCCGAGGACATTGGGGAGGGAGGCGGCGTGCCGGGCGGCGGGGGCACTCCCTTTGTGGCGCGGGGCTGACCGGCTGCCGGGGCTCGGACCCCCTCGGGTGCTCGCGCGCCGCCGCCGCCGCCGCTCCGGCGCCTCCTCTTGCTCTGGCGCTCCGGCGGCGAGCTCGCCCCTCCGCGCTCAAGGACGGTCGCCGCGCTGCCTTCAAACGCCAAAGAGAGAGAGCGAATCACCAGGCTGCCGCCGCGCTGCGGCCGAGGCGGGGGCCGGGGCGCGCAGCCTGGCCCCGGGCGGCTGCGGCGACGCGAGACTTAACCTTCCATCCCGGTCCCGCTCGCCGCAGTCGCCGTCGCCGCCACCCGGGCCGCCCCGCGCGCTGTCGCCCGCTCCGCGCCGCCCGCGGGATGTGCGCGGCCGCCCGAGCCCCTCGCCCTCCGGCCCGGGTCGCGGCGCGCGTCTCGTCGCCGAGGCGGAGAGGGGGCGGCGGCCTGGGGGCGCGAGGAGGGGGCCGCGCGGCTCTCCCCGGGCTCCCTCCTCTCTCGGGAAGGTCTATTTTCGCTCAGCTTCCCTCTGTCTCTGGTTTCATTTCCTTTTTCCTGATCACGATTCAAATACAATAGAAGGAAATCACATTTAAAGAGACAGCTGCCCGGTCCCCCCTCCTCTTTTTTTTCCCTTTTTTTTTTTTTTTAAAACGGGGCTCGCGGGGATTAGCAATACAAACAGCAGTCGCAGTTGGACTGATTTGGCTTCTTAAAGGGGCCAGCGTTGGGACCGAGAAAGTCGCTTGGCAAGCACCTCTGCTTGGAGAGGAGGCCGGCCTGCCACTAAATCATCCTGCAGGGCCACCCCCTCCGCCACGGTTTCTCTCGCGGTGAAAGGTTGAAAGTCATCACCGGACAGCCCAAGCGCGAGCGGAAAAGACTAGCACGGAAAACAAGCACCTACGGGAATGCGGGCGTTCCCGGCTCTCGTGCGCGTGTCCCGGGTTCGAGGTCCCAGGTCCAGGGGTGCGGGGCGCGGGGCCGCTCAGGATAGCAGGGCTCCACTGGCTGCGGGCTCAGGGTCGCGTCCGCACTCTGGAGAGGCGAGGATAGCTGTGCGAGCGCGGACCGCACGGGCAGGGCACGCCTGAGCAGCGCGGGGGGCAGCTAATCCCGCGGGGAGGGCGGCGGGGAGGGACCACGCGGGTCCGGGTCTCCTTTCCATCTGCTGGTGGCAGAATTCCCTCCCTCAGCATCTTTCAAAGAGCAGACTCCTGCGGCTCCACCGGCCCCCTGTAAAGTACCAGTAATACTGGTACTTTACTGCTTTCCTACAGAACGCTTGTTGGGTGATTATTTTGCACCGAAAAAGAAAAGACTTAACTTGGAGGTTTGAGTTTCTCCTCCGAGCTCCCGTGAAGTTCTAGGAAAAGAAGGGAATGCGGATTGGGCAAAGAGGAGGCTAGCCGCGTGCCCTTCTGTAGAGGAAAACTTGGGTTCCCCTGGGCCTCAGAGTTGGTGGGGGAGAATGTCCTCCTTCAGAAATTGTGACTCAAGGCCCACTTGGGCGCCATTGCTATTCCCCAGAGGTGTAAAGAATCCTGGATCGCTCCCAGAGGCGTTTACTTCCTACTTTAAATTTGAACCTAGGCGGCCTGGATGGGTTCAGGGTGAAAGATGGTGGCTAAAGTCAGACGTGAACCCGGGGAGGCTTCATTTTGCTCTCTTTGGAGCCAAATCTTCATTAACATTTCAAAAATAGAACAAGAACTTACTGCTGTCTGTAGACTCCTGTTGTGCTGCCTAAGAGTCCCAGTGCTAAGGTCCTAATGGGTATAATTAAAACGTCTGTGCCTGCATGGGTGCATGTGTGTGTGTGTGTGTGTGTGTGTCCAGGGAAGCCAGAAGAGTTTTGACAAGATGGACCTTCATTCTATAAAAAGACATTTGCTTTCAGTTAAAAAAAAATATATATATTTCTAGGACCAGGCTCGATGATGCACGCCTGTAATCCCAGCACTTGGGAGGCTGTAATCCCAGCACTTGGGAGTGCAAGCTTGAGACCAGGCTGGACTATAAAAGCGAGCTAAAGGCCAGCCTGAACTGTATAAGGAGACCTTGTCTCAAAGAAAAATTCCTAGAATTTGGGGGCAAGCCTAAATTATATGAGAAATATATAACCTACCACTCTCCAGTCATTTCTATTCAAAATGAAAATAAACATACAGGGGCTTGTGAGACAGCTCAGCAGTCTAAAGTACCTGCTTAAGCAAGCTTAGGCAACTGCAGGGACTGCAATTCTATCCTCGGCACCACATGCTGCGCCGGCCCCAACCCCAGGGCAGGCTGAGCTGGCCATAACATAACTAAATAAATAAATTAAATTAAAAAAAAATACATGCAGGTCGTGATTATGAGTTTATGTACTTAGAATATGTCAATGTTACAGTTAAGTGCTGAGACTTTGAAACTCAACTCTCTGGGTTTGAACTCTTGTATCTCAGCTCACCGTATGACCTGGGAAAATTCTTCCACTGAGTAGGCAGTAGTTCAGGAGTATGGGCAACTGAATTCTAACTCTCTCCTTTACAACCTGGAAGCTGACCTAAGAGCAGGCATGTAAACCCAGGGTCCTCATCTATAACACAGGTGTAGCATACTTTATAGCGTTGCATGCCCCAAGGATTCCAGGAAATAGGGGTACACTAGTGCTGCCAGCATGGAGTTGTAATTGACATGAAATTCACTGCATGGAAAGCACCTTGCATGTATTAGAAGCTCTTAGGTAATGGCTGCTGTGTCATAGCAAAAGCCATCATTGAGGTAGCATTTCAAGTTGGATGGTCCCTGTGTCATCATGTTTCCCGCCTTTGATCCACCTCATGTCTTGGTTTTGCTCTATGAAAATCCCTAGATTCCATCTATTCCTATGTTCAATAAAGTTGGATTTTTATGAAAA
>PVJA010037136.1:0-20603 GCA_004027025.1 Myocastor coypus
ATACAAAAAAAAAAAAAAAAAAAAAAAAGAAGTTGGGAAGGACGGTGTGGAGGGAGGCCAGAAAGAGTCTGGAAAAGGTGTAAGACAGAAGCAGTAAGTTCTAGTGTCTTACAGCGCAGGGAGGGGTCTCTGGTTGACAATCACCTCTTATATATTAGTCAGTAATTACAAGAGAAGAGCTCAAAGTCTCCAAAGATAAAGTAACAGTAAGGACAAAGAAATGCAAATTATCCCAATTTGTTTGTGTACATATACATAATATACACACATACTGAAACTGAGTATGTGTACTGAAATGTGATTCTGTACCATATAAATACAATTGTTTCTTGTCGATCAAATGTTCTACAATATTAAAGAGATGAAAATGCCAACTACCCTTGATTTTATAGTAGACTGTATGCACATGCCAAATCATCACTCTGAAATCCACACATATGTATATACCATCAAAACTATAATACTAGAAATCTTAAAAATCACTAAGAAACTGAAGGATTCTTATGGTCTTAGTGCACAACCTGAGCTCTTCAATGTCTTTTTGAGGAGATTCTGTGTGTTACATGTTTGTGAGTTGTCAAGTTTCTGAAATAAACACAGAAGCATTACTTTAACAATGATGGAACTGTTCCCAGTGTTCCTACACTAGCTGGTATCTTAACGTAGGGGACACTAAGCACTTGGTGGCTGGAGGGGAGGGACTCACACATCAGGGCTTTCTTCCTTGCTACAGGTGTAATACAGTAGTGGGTATTGGGTTTTAGCTCCTGAAGTATTCAGTACTAGATGCCTGAGAAACAGGACATACATTTCTTCCTTTAACCTTTCTTCCCAGTCATTTCCAGTTCCAAACCAACTCTCACCCTCTGACTCTGAATTTGGGTTATTCAAACTGGTTTCCAGCAGTAGGGGAGCTACCTTGAAGATGTGTGACTAAAAGGCACTGGGCTGATCTGCCCTCTTTGCTTGGAAAGGCAACCAACAGCAAGTGCAGAGATGCTGTCAAGGGAACTGTCACAGGGCCACTGGGACTGGCATGGCACCCGACTCCCCCTCATTCTCTTCATCTTGCAGGCTCTGAGGTAGGTTTCCCACCAGGGCAGCTTCTTCGGGTTTGGTTGGAGGTGTGGAGGAGTAGGAGCAGGACCAAGAGGCTATCAAGTGCTATGCGTGTCCGCTCTACACGTATTCTCTACAAACAGTTTCTTAGGGAGACTGGGCAGGTTTTGAAATAGGCATTCAGGCTCTGTGTGTGTGGATCATTCTCCTGGCCTTAGAGAATGTGTGTGAAAGCCTCTAGGTAGGGCCAGTGTCTAAATTGGCCATGATTTTCTGCCTTTTGTATTACGAAGAGATCTGAAGATTTTCCTCTGGTTATGTAAGTTTTTCTTAAGTTACTTAACCAATATCGTTTGTGTGTGTGTGTGTGTGTGTGTGTGTGTGTGTGTGTGTGTGTGTGTTTGTGTTATGTATACGCAGGGAAGCCTATTATAAAAGTAATGCTATCAGCACTATTTCTACCATCATACAATCAGGGTGCACATTTACACAATATCAAAGTGATGGCTAACAGATCCGTGCAGCCACTGCATGTAGCTTTTTCTTGAAAGGTCGAAAAACACATTGGTTAAAAATGCTTTTAGTACTATTGCTTGGCTTGGCTAAACAAACAAAATGAAAGTGCAAAACCACAGGACATTAATGCCGGGTGGCTATATAAACTATAAAACACCCTGGGAATACAGTAAGCTGGACATGTCTGGCCTGATATGAAAAATTTCTCTAAGAGTACATAAAATGCAAAATATAGAAGAACTTTTGGTTGTTCCTCTTGGATAGAGTGTGGGTGCACAACTGTGTGTGCACTCCATGTATAACCTTAGATCAACCATGTCTGCAAAGCATTTCCAAATAGTTACATTTGTCACCTAGGCTTATGTCACCAGGGAGGGGGGGAAGAACTGACCTTACTTTCATTGTGCAAATTGCTTCAATGTCTGGATTTCCTGTTTATAGTGTACATTGAATTCTTTCTTTTAAAGAAGGAAAAAAAAAAAAACACCAAAAAACAGGTGGAGAATTATTCAGGTGAAGGAAGAGCCACTTAGCTTCTTCTTCATAATTCTCTATATTAACTATTTAAATATATACCTTTTAAAACCCTGGAATGTATTGGAATCCAAATTGCTATCACAAAAATATGTAATTACGATGTCAGGAAATAAGAGTGCCCTCTTGTTTCAATTTCATGTTTATTTTGTGTTAAGATTCTGGGGGAAAAGTCAGCCCTGACGGCAGAGTGGAATGACCAAAGGGCTGGGTCAGCCCAAGCATTTAGGGACCATTTAGGCCAGGCAGTAGCAGCGGTCTTTGGGCCTGCTGAGGTTGTTTCGGTGCTTATTGCAGCCAGCGGGAGTCCTTTGAACTCTGCAGTCACTGATTAACTTTCCAGGGATGCAGGCTTGGGCTGCACTTTATCTCCCCTCTGGCCTTTGCCACCCTCCGGACACAGGAACATTCCTTTCTCTTTCACTCATGTGTCTCAAGCCCCAGACAGGACCACACGGTTTTCTTTTGCTTTCTGCTTAGTGATCTATTGGATGACAGACATCATCAATGCTTTCAGGGACTGCGTAGGAGACAGCAAAGCCCACTGTCATCGGGCTTGAGGAAAGAGGACCATGCATTTCTCCGGGCCACTCATCTGCCCCAGAAGCAGCCTGGGTGCTTCTCGAGGTAGAGAGCACTGGTTGCCACCCTGGGGGTGGGCACACTGTGGCCTGTGCCCTGCTGTGTGCCTATCAGCACTGTGGTCTTCATATGCCTGCCAATTCTCAACTCACTTGCTCCCAAGAGCCATTCAGAGTCACCAGCACATGCGAGAATAACATTTTAATTACTGCCATTGGGTTTACTAGCTTTGGTAAGGCAAGAGAAGGAACGAAGCCGTTCTTCATGGCTGACATCCTCTGGAAAATCCCTTTCCTCCTTTTTGGAAAAACGCCCCCATATATTATGTCAGAGATTTTCCACTCAGAAGCTAGACCTGATCTCGTTTCCATATGTGATTGTGTGATGCACGACTCCACTCAGTATTAACTGCAGGTTCTCCATGTGCAAAGTGGGGCACGGGGGTGCTTTGAGACTCAGAGATGCAGGTACTGTTTGACATCTGACGTGCCCCATGGGGAGTGAGAAGGAAGCGCCATCCACTAGCACAGCTTTAGAACCTGCTGCAGCTTCCAGGGAAGGTTCGCAGCCCCTCCAGGAGCCAGGAGGGGGTTTTCCCAGGGTCAGTGGGAAGGTGTTTTTCCTCTGCCTTTCTGTGCTGCTTTCAGTCAAGAAACTCAAAGCATCACTCAGGGTTTCCCAAGCGCTGGTCCACCTGTGGCCCTCTGGTATAGCTGGTGAGGGGTTACATACTCTTTAGTTAGATCTCTATGTGCTCTGAGCCAGTGTCGCAGGCAGCGGGTTGCCTGCTTGGAGCAGCCTTCGCATACCTGGTCAGGTGAATTTCAGCATCGTACAGGAGGGGGATTCGGAGGTTCATGGAATTGTCCGCCTGGTTTGCTTCTTCACTTTCACTATGGGAACAGACATTAGGAAATGACTTAAGGTGAAATGCTCCAAAAGCCATGGACCATCATTAGCGACTTTATGTCATCTTACCTGAAGGCCTGGAAGCTGAACGATGCCCGATTCTGAAGGTTTTGAAGATTGAAGTCGAAGTTGATAGTGAACGTCACCTACACACAAAGCCAGAATGCATCAGTCTAGGATGCTTCGTACCCAGGCGAGGAAACATAGTCCCCATCAAAGCAAATGCATTCCAGTCTGATCCTGATGTTCATCATCCTTAAACTTTCCAATTTGTAGACTCTACTGGTTTACTTTACTCTAGCATGCTTCCTTTAAAACTAGGAAAGCTTAAATTTAGCTGACAATAGGAAGTTATCCAGCACATATCCTTGTTTAAAGTTTTGTGGTGGTAGGAAACTCAAACAGCAGAGATTAACAGATGATCTTGGGCTGACGAGATAGCTCAGCAGTCTGAAGCGCCTGCTTAGGCAAGCTTAGGCAGGCACAGAGGACCGTGGTTCAATCTCCAGCACCACCACATGCAGTGCCAACCAGACCGTCAGGGCAGGCTGAGCAGGCAAAAACAAACAAACAAATAAACAAACAAAAAAGCACAAACCAAAACAGATGATCTCTATGGAAACCATGGCCAATGTTGGTGAGCATACTGAGGCAAAAGGAACACTCATTTTGAGTGCTTTTGTGCATCAGTGACATGGAGGAGGGCAGACTTCATTAATTAGTGTTGATTTCAAAGAGATGCTTCAGTTATCAAGAAACTCCCTCTAAGCATGCAGCTGCTTATCTTTCAGCTGCTGTCAAGGGACAGCACCTAACCAAGATGATGTTATGTCATGAGTTAGTTAACAAGAGCAAGAGCAAGCTTGGGTCTGGAGGGCACGCACAAGCCCTACCTGTTGTGTGCTTTTCAAAGCTGGGTAGCCCACGTCACAGGCGATGAAATTCTGGGAAGAGCCGAGCTGGCACGTGACTTCCGTTCCATCTGCCTGAGCGTGATCAAGGAAACAATAACCAGTTAGTAGGTGCCACGTGGGCATGGACACACACATCGGAAGATGGAGAGGCATCCGCCACGGAGATGGGAGCATGGTGAGTTAGCTTACTGTCCCCAAAGCCTTGAAAATCTTTTCCTTTCCAAGGGGCTCACGTGCTAATTTTATGACTAATAATGCGCCCTCATATCTTTTGATACTTTGGCTTTAAACAAGAGAAAGAGTTGAATAAAAATTATATTCATTGTCTCAAAGGAAATCATAGTTCTCATATTTCAGAAGCACAAATAGCTTCAATCCAATATGCAGAAACTTTGTCTTTAATATATATATATATATATATATATATATATATATATATATAATTTTGAAATAAATATGTTCAGAAGAAGGAAAAGATTGTGTTGGTCTTTGTATTTTAAGTAATTTGATGAATTTTTTTCTTAGTTTAGCTTAGTTCTTTTCTCCGCACGACTGTAATCCCAGCACTCGGGAGGTCGAGGCAGGAGGATCGGTGCGAGTTCGAGACCAGCTTGGGCTACAAAAGGGAGCTCAAGTCCAGCCTGAACTGCAAAACAAGACCCTGTCTCAAAAAGACAAAAAAAAAAAAAAAAGGTTGTCACTTGGCATGAGACATTTAAGCCCTAAGGTCAGGACGGAGTGAGGTCTCCAAATCCATTGAGTTCTCATTAACTTTAAGTGGAAAGAAACCATTTATTTAATACTTGAATGAAGTAGCTTGCCTGGAAAATGGCTTTTCCTCCTTTCCTATTTTCCTCTCTCTATAGCGTCAGGGGGAGGAGGGAGAAAGCCGTCACGGTCAAGTTCATTTCTGGGTTAGAGATCTGCTCAGCGAGACTGCCTGGCTTTGCTCGAAGGTGGCGTCCTGGCAGCAGCCAGGGCTGCGGGGGCCAAGCTCAGGCTGAGCTGGGGGACCCGGAGGAACCTGACCCAGCAGGGGGCCACATCTGGCGCACAGGGCAGGCATCTCCCACAGAGGGCAGAGAGGAGCTGCAGGACCAGTGAGCACCCCGTGTGCTAGAGGCCTAGAGGCTCGGCCACCTGTGCCCCCCTGTGGCTCTTCTAACTGGAAGTCACTGGTTGGGGCTGATCATCCCCCAGGGCAAAGGTGCTTCTCCAGGCCACTTGGAGGACCTGGCGGGTTGAAGTGAAGGCACCCAGTAACTGACAGCAAGGAGGAAACTCAGCAGCTGTACTCCCAGAGTGGTGTCGCTTACCGGCATGGAGAAGGAAGCAAAAAATAAGTTTTCTGAAAAATTTGCAACAATTGCAGTGTTGTAGGCACTTTCCCCTTTGTTTGTCAGTGTTAGCAAAAATGTTAGCCTTTTGTTCTGGTTGCTGACGATAAAGGGCTGTTTCCTGTAACAAGTGAAATGGAGAAAAAGAAAAAAAAAAGGCCATTAAAGTGAAGAGACAGAAGGAGACTGGGCCAGCATTTGAAGACCTCATTCACTTAAGAAAATACCTGTTTCTAATATTAGGAAAATTGCTTAGTGACACAAGTTACCTACATTTTAAAATGATACTGAAAGAACCCGGAACAATCCACTGGGACCCCCTTCTGTCCCTGTCAGACAGAAGCTTTCTTTCCCAATAAATATTCTGCTCTTCCAAAAAAAAAAAAGTAAATCCATGCTGCTATTGGATTTTCTTCTTCATTGGTTTTAATTACATTTCAGAAAAAAGAACTAGAGGAATACCAATACTTTTACATTCCTTATTTTGTGCTAATTTTTGAAGGTTCTTAGTATGTCAACAGGACATGGAAATCCACAAATGTTCATTTGAAGGAAATAATCGCAGGTGCCCTTTCTCTCTGCACTGTGCCCCTAGCTTTACAGTGGTACGCACTGGGTAGTCGGCAGCTGCTGGACGCCTAGCACCAGGTCCGAGAGACAGATTCCATCGCCACCGCAGTCCTTGTAGAACGGGATCTATCAAAAGAAAGAATGTAACCTTACTTTTTTTTTCTGGGTATGAAAAGCACTATGCAGAAGAATGCTTACAGTGTCATTTCATTTACATAAAGTTCACACTGATGGAAAAAGCAAAGAATGATTAGGAACAGGTATGCGTTTAGCAAAACCACCAAGAAAAGCAATGATAAATGCTGAACTCAAAAACAACGCCTTGTTCAGGGGAGCTGGACTCGAGTGGATGCGAGGGAGGGACAGGTGACACACGGAACTTCCTGGGCCCTAGCAATACGCAAAGGGGGCAGTGAGCACAAGTTGTTTACCTCGTTTTTAAAATTCATTTCTTCGGCTCTAGGGCTAGAGATAATGCAGTGGCCAAGGAAGACAAAAGCTTCCGCCTTTGTGGAACTAGTTAACATCACACACAATTTCACTTTGGAAACTGCAACATCTAAGGCTCTGTCCAAGGGCCTAAGTACCATTAAACACTGTAGCAGTGACTATGAGGCTTGGTTAGCTAGTCTAAGCATAGGAAGGAAAGAAAGACTCACGCTGAAGACTTTGACGGTGTCGGAGTAGGCTTCCAGCGCAGGGCTAGTGCCAGGCTTCTCCAGACTGATGTCCACACGCAGATCCAAGGGGTTGACAACATCAGAGGGTTTCTGAACACACACACACACACACACACACACACACACACACATGCACACACACACAGAGGCAGTTAGTTTGTTGTGAGGGCACAGGACTTTTAAAGTAAGGAAACCACCCCCCCCAATGTGCTTATAATTAAGCACATGATATCGCTCAATGATGTGGACTCTCCTTATTGTGAATATTCACTCTTTTCTGTCCTAACTCGCTGTGAAGCTCTAAACTACTAGATGACCTAAAGAGACCTGACCCCAGTAAAAATCCAGAGCAGCAGTTCTTAGTGGGCTCATTAATAATCTCAGTATTTACACACAAGTAGTTGTAAGTACTTAGAGGACATGCTCAGTTTTAATCTTCGAAAGCCTCCTTCCTTGTGAGGATTGGGCCCACAGATAAGGTTGACTGTGTCTTTGCAATTCCTACTTCCAAGACTTAAGAGGTGGCTCTCAGATAAGCATGAAGTATATTCATTTCCATGTCAGGATCCACCTCTGCTCTGCAGAAACAGGCAAAGGTGACCCTCCCCAGCCTCCCCCGCCTAAAACTGGCTGTTGTGAGCTGTCTTGCACATTAAGAGGATACATCTATTACTTCAGATTAAGCACAGCCCTAGCCAAACATAAGGGCAACTTCTCCACTTTGCATACACAGGTGTAGAGGGCCGAGGATTCACAGAGGTTCCCGGAGACCTGGTTCCTTTCTAGTGATGGAGGTCTCTTGTCTAATGAAAGGTGCAAGCATGTGAACACGGCATTGTAGGTTTCATGCAGCAGCCACCTTGCAGACCTCTTGCCACTCCTTGTCAGGAAAGAACAACACATGCCAGGCCAATAAAGAGGCGCTGAAACCTCGAGTTTCTTTTCCCTGAGAAGTAGTATCTCCAGTAATCCCCAAGCCTACGCATTCCCTGGCAGGATTCGCTCCTACATCTTGATCCTTACAGCAGGTCTGACTGGAAGTGTCCAGGCTGTGAGGAATGACTCCTCAGCCTGCTCTGGCTTCACACACTGGATGCTCTTAACTGGCATTGATGGCAAATACTAAATATAATTTTTTTAGAAAAGAAACCTTCTGAATCCTTCACAATAAATTGCAAGTCTAATTTCATCCACCGGTGTACACAGGACAGAAGATAATGAAACCAGCGTTTTCCTTCAAAGACTCCATCTGGGACTTGAGCAACAACGACCACAAAACCCAACCCCTCACACAACCCAAATCTCTCATTAAATAATACCCAGCTTTACTTCACCTAACCATTCAGTTGATATTTTTGCAACCTTGTTGGTAACATGTTTTGCAGTGTGACCTCTGTACCACCTATGGGCATCGGGAATCGCCATAGTGTCCCTTCAACCTGTAGGCTCTTTGTTCCTTGAAGGCCAAATTTCTGATAGTGGGAGCTCAGAATATAGATTTTATAGATGTCTTGTTGGCAATACATTAGCCTGTGAGATCCGTATTTAGGAAAACACTTAAATGGTTGGTTTTAAATTAGTTTCCTGATTAAATTATACTTTCAAATATTTGTATGTGGTTGCTAAGGGAAAATATTTTATATGACTTATAAAATAAATTTCCTTTTAGAAAGTTTTACCTGAAAAGCTTTTCCTATGTGGGAGATTTTCAAAATCCCTGAGAAATGTGGTAATTATGATGTAAGGTTAGAACAAACAATCTTTACCCCATAATCCACCACTATTACACCTCATGTAAACCAACAGTAGAAACAACAGTTAGAATTACCATTTTCACTCACTTAAAAATAAATAAAAGTTATCTCCATGGAAAAATGCCGAAGTAGAATCTGTTATGAATTTAGAGTTTTCCCCACAATTTCCTTAAGAATAGCATTTTTAATACTTTTAATTACAATCCCCAGGAAAATTTGATGGCACTAACATGTAGTAGTAAGTATTAGCATAGAGGAAGTATGCTCCCTGGTCATGGAATCACATGAGAAAGAGGTCAGCAGGGCGGGAATGGCCTACAGCTGCGTTCGCTTTACATTTTCAGCACTTGTTGTTCTTACTATTCTTGAGGAAGAGATGCGCTGATGCGGACGCCTCACCTGTATTTGAATCGTGTACTGAATGCAGCTGTTCTCCGCAGTGACCACCATGCTCTTCTGGAGACAGCGCTCGTTATTCTCTTGGAATACTCCCCTGGAGGTTACCCTGGATGAGTGAGCATCAGCGTCGAGTGTGGCGTTATACGTGATGGCTGTGGCAGAAATCACAAAGAAATGGTGTCACACACGACCTTGCAGAGGAAAGGCAGCCTTGCGTCGTTATATCTTACCCAAGTCATCGACTTCAAGAAAATACAGAAATGGAATTTATGCTGGTGGATTGTACAGCAAGGACAGCGCCATGCGCTGCCTGCAATTCTAGCTCTGGTACGATTGAGGTGACTCCAAAGAAGTTGTTCAGAGTCACGTGGCTCACAGCAGGGGACAGAAAACTGAACTTGCCACATAGTAACCCATTCCATAAAATCGGGCAAATTACTTCTCAGGTACTGGCTTCACCATTCCCACAGAGATGTGGAGAGGAAGGGATTCGGCTGACGACACGGACGTGCCACATCCCACGCAAAGGGGACATCGTCCCACTGCTTTTCGGGTCATGAATCAGAACGAAATAAATAAAATAATTCATCTAATTCATGCAGCTGGGGTATGGTGATGGTCAGAAATAAAAGTTGGGTATCTTTGAAATAAAAGTTCATGGTTTTTTTTTTTTTTTTTTTTTTTTTTTTTTTTTTTTTTTTTTTTTTTTTTTTTTTTTTTTTTTTTTTTTTTTTTTTTTTTTTTTTTTTTTTTTTTTTTTTTATTACGCTATTGTAAGAGTATTTTGCTGGGGTATAGCACAACTGGGGAGTTGGCTCAGCACTATAAGTGCCTGCCTGGCAAGCACAAGGTCCCCAGTTCAATCCCTCACACAAAAAATAAGGATACACATTATCTTGAAGGTTAAGTGAAACCCTCCAAGAGATCGTGTACAGTGCCTGACTGACATGCGTTGCATTTGTCCATGAGGAAAAACACAAAGCAATGCAGCAAGGCGCTCTGAGTCAGACTTAGACTGAATCCTAACTCGACGGTCTCCAAGCTCTGTGACCTTGAGCAGTTTACTGAGCTTCTGCGAGCCTCTGTTGCTTCATCGATCAACTGGGAAAATCGATCCAGGGAAATTAACATTTTAAAAATGTAACAAAAATTGATGACAGGGTCAGTGTCCATACTGTCAGAAACACTGCCTTCCACTGAAGTTGGCCAGCCATGCACCCAATACTTAGAGATTATCTGGTGCTGAGCTGGCATCAGCTGACTTCTTGGGCTTTCTCCGTTATATTTTGTTCTTTCCAATGTTGTTAGATTAATTTTATGTTACTTTTAAGCATCTATTAGAGATACCACATAATCTGGCATACTTTTTCTTGCTGCACAGACTTCATAAGTGCTGTAAAGATGGATGAAACCTGAAAGAGCCCCACAAACTAAAACTAAGCAGTGACAATGACACAAAGGAACACAATGAGAGGGACATGGGGTGTAGTTAGGCCAGAATTAGCACAAATCATAATATTGACTAATTTTTTTTTTTTTTTTGTCTTTTTGAGACAGGATCTCACCATACAGTTCAGGCTGGTCTTGAGCTCACTTTTGTAGCCCAGGCTGGTCTCAAACTCACATTGATCCTCTTGCCTCAGCCTCCCAATTGCTGGGATTATAGGCGTGCCCCACCATGCTCAACTTCATTGAGTAATTTTTCAAAAAGCAGCCTGGTGAAACTGATATGCAGTCTTATAGGCAATGTAGGGATCTGCAATGTTCACTTTACATTAGGGTCAGTGCTGTTCTGGTTGTCCTGCACAGGCCGCCACGCTCCTAAGTGGGGATTTGGGAGGGGGTTGCAGCTTTGGGTGTGGTGATTAGCAGGCACTGGTCCATAGATGAGTTTATAGCCAGATATAATATTGGTTGGGGGGAAGCCCCGCTGTGGGGGGCTTGGAATGTTCTAGCACCTTCTCCTCTCTTACTCTGCTTCTGCCCCCCTCAGGCACCCCGTGCGTGGCTTCTTCTCTATTACCCCCTCTGTCATGCTGCCCTGCCCTGCTCTGGATCTCCCTGATTCTGAACTGTGCGCCACTAGAAACCTGTCCTCCTTTAGGTAGTAGGAGTCAGGTGCTGTATCTCAACCATGGCAAAGTGGCACAGACCGTGCCTGATGCAGTAAATGAAAAGGTAGACACCAGGTGCTTTCCCAAGTCACTTTTCACAGTTGTGCAGATGGGGCTCATGTCTCTCTGCATCGCTATGGCCAGTTAAGCCACAGACAGATTATCCCATCTGTGTGGACCGAGGACATCAGAGGAGAGGGCCCAGGGAAGGAGCATTCCACAGCAAGAAAGGCTGCTGGGCAGAAAGGAAAAGACTCTGAAAGTGCAAGTTTCTGGTGGAAGCAACAGAAAAGATGAAGCGCAGTCGAAATATGGAAGCCACACCGTGCCTAAGCCTGCTTCGGGCCAGGCCAGCTGAGCAGCCAGCCACGCTTGCCCACTAGTATATTTTTCTAATTTAATCTTTTAGGCCAACCAGTAACTTAGTATTTATACAGCAGTGGTTTTCGATGTGCTGTAGGTCAGATCGGTCACGTTTACTGCTCCAAAATGGCTCAATATCTGAACACTTACACAGAAGACTTGCAGAAGGATAGAAATGTAGGAAAATAAAGAAATCATGCCAACCGTGAATCTCACTTCCCCTAAGGCTCACACTGATTTCTTGATATAAATCCTGGCAAACCTAAGAGAATATTTGCATTGCTTAAGCTACTTTATTTGCTGGTTGCTTCCTTAAATTCCTGCAGCAGTTACAGGTGGTGAAGTTTAGAGCTGAAACCTGACAGAAAGGGGCTTGGAACTCATGAAGCAACCACAGGAGGAGAGGAAGCTTCAGGTCCGGGGTTTCCTGACCACCACCTACAGAGTCTGCCCAGACACTGGAGCATGGGCTGAAGGCGAGGTAGAATGGTTGGCTAAAGCCTCAAAGTCAATGTGGGACCTTGGCCAGGGTATGGAATATGGCTTGACCAGCCCGGGAGAGATGGGGTGGCTCTGGCTGGTTTCTGCTCTCAGTGCCTCCTTGTTTTCTTCTGTCTCAGGTGGACACTGTTTCGGCTTTTACTCTCTTTTCTGGATTTTTTTAGAAAATTTGCAATAATGGACACAAATTATATCTTGTTTTCCACAATTTCCTGTTCCTCTGCTCCTCAGGCACAGGAGCAGATACTCAGCTTGATACTCATATGCATCCTCTCCGGAGCATGCCACAGGCCTAGGGGGAGAGCTCATTCAGCAGGGGCAGTTGGTTAGAGAAGCCAGGCTCAGGGGCCGAGTACTAAGGGCTTGTGGGTAGGACAGACTCCAAGAGAACAGCTGAGAGAGTCCGTGATTTGTTAGAGATGACAAGGTGCTACAGAACATCAGTTGCCCTCCAGAGCTGAGGGAGAAGGATCTAAGCACACATTACCGGCCTCACGAGTCTTTCTTAGGCACCCTAAGGGAGTGGCAATTCAAGTGTCCACCAAGAAAGCCAAGACCTAGGTTGCATCCAGGGCTAAGACTGCCAACCAACCTAGCCCTGTTCCACATTGCATCTTACGCACCCACTCGGTTGGCTTGCTGCGCAGGTCTAAACTTTGCCTCAAAGCAGAGCTGCAGGACTATCTGAGCATTCTTGTTGAGCAAAGTGATTTTGTCTGGACTGAAGGACGCTTGCACGGACACATCAGCAATACTTTGTGACCTGAAAGACAGAAGTGACAACAGGCCTGTGGATATCTCTACTGAGCATACACCTGACCGTCATGTGGGGGACCCAACACCCACACTAGCACACCTTTCTTGCCACTTTCTGAGCAAAATCTTTGGCAGTACTTTCTGCTGGGCACCCTAGGAGACTATGTCTTCTACGTCTATGGCTGCGCCACCAGCACAACCCACATGGAGTATTTCCACTAAATAACCCTGAACACCACGTGGATAGCGCAGCCTCTTCTCAGTGAGGTTCCACAGTGCAGTTTCAGTGAGTCTGGGCACCTAGTGGAATTTCTTTTGCCTTCCCACAAAGGCAAGGGAGATGGATGGAGGAACGTGGGAGTGACAAGGCTGAGGAGTATGGCTGAGGAGTGTGGCCGTGGCTTTGCCCCTGCTGCCATAATGCTGGTAGAAACCCAGTAAAAGGTGATTTATGGGGTCCGGCAGGATGGCTCAGTGGTCTAAAGCACCTGCTTAGGAAAGCTTAGGCGGCTGCAGTGACCACAGTTCGATCCCCGGCACCACATGCTGCACCAGCCCTGCCCTCAGGGCAGGCTAAGCCGGCCATAAAAATAAATAAATAAATAAACAAAAGTTCTGAAACAAGAAAAAATAAAAACAAAAAATTATTTTTTTAAAAAAGGTGATTTATGGCCATAATGATGCCAGCTAGTTTGCTGCTGTGAGCTAAACACCGAGGAGCAGTGCAGTGAGCAGGGTGCCACGGAGCGCTGACCCTGGGCAGCCCTGAACTACTAATAGAGTAATCATCTAGGGAGCAGTAATCATTTGCTTCTTATAGCTCTTTTATAGGAAGACACATGCTATCTTGGTTTTTATCAGTGAAAAAGTCTGAGATATTGACACTTGGTGGCTTTCTAGTTGTTGAGTACGAGCCAGCAGAGAGTTAGACCCTGCAGCCTCTCAATTCCTGCATCACTTGAGCTTGCGCTTCATCCTGGTCATTCCCCTCCCCAAGCCCCCCCCCACCCGTGTGCCGCTTAGCTGCGTATGCCGCATGGAGCAATAATTAGCACGTTATTATTTTGAAAAGCACCGCAGGAAGATGCAGTTCACACTTGTTCTCAATTTCAGGTGCCACCTGAAGTGAGACTCAAAGGTTATTTCAGTGGTGCTTTGCATCTGCCAGGCCTCCTAAGAAGCAGCCCCGAATTAGGCAATAACGTGTGCACAATGCCGCAGGCTTAGGAGGTCTAATGTTTTCAAGCGCTTGTGTTTTCCTTGAGGCTCTCTCTTTGAGAGACTGAATCCTGATTCCAAGAGAGATGTCACTGGTTTTCATACTCTGCGCATTTAGTAAGAAAATCATTCTTAGGGTGCTTGCTTTGGCACCACCTACACTAAAATTGGAACGATGCAGAGATTGGTATGGCCCCTGCTCAAGGATGACACACAAATTTGTAAAGTGTTCCCTATTTTTCTGTCCAGCCTGAAATAATGAAAAATAAATACACAAATAAACCAACAAATGAACATTATTCTTAGAGAATAACCCAGCTAAACCAGCCTCAGCAGCTTATAGGAAAGTAGTCAGCAAACAGGAATAACCTGATTCAACGGGCATCTCAGTATACCACTACATTTCCTGTGTCTGCAAGTTAAAAAAAAGGTTTAAATTCAAAGAGTCTACACTCAAAAGGAAGATCATTTCTTAAGTATAAAGCCTACCACATGTGTTGTCTTCCAAATTGCTCCCTGAAAGGTATTTTTCTTTGCTAAAACATTTAAAAGTAAGCCATGTAGTTATATCACATGTTTCCTTTATCATTGGCATGTGATTCGCACATGATTTTAACTCATTTTACTCATAAAATATATTTTCTTGTTTTTTACACTTTTAACTATTATTTGTGAATTTTATTTTTTTTCATATAATGCAGTAGTCTTGTTCTGCAATAAAACTACTGCATTTTATTTATTAAAAGCATGGTTGAGCCGGGTGTGGTGGCGCACGCCTGTAATCCCAGCACTCGGGAGGCTGAGCCAGGAGGATCGGTGCGAGTTCGAGACCAGCCTGGGCTACAAAAGTGAGCTCAAGGCCAGCCTGAACTGCATAATGAGACCCTGTCTCAAAAAGACAAAAAATAAATAAATAAATAAATAAATAAATAAAATAAAATAAAAGCATGGTTGAGGTTTATAAACAGCATTATGAAACTCAGAAATCACATCACATCAGTAAACACTGTTTTTTATCTTATTTTACTTCTATTTTTAGGACAGGGTCTACAGGGTGTTCAGGGTCTCACTACACAGATTGGACTCTGGTGATTCTCCTGTTTTCAGCCTCCCAAGAGCTAGGGTTACAGGTGGGTGCCACCACACCCAGCCTTAATTGCCATCTCAGCTCGCCCTGAGGGCGGGGTGGGCATGGCACGCTGGGGATTGAACCCTAGCCGCTGCGCTCTGCGTAAGCAGGCACTTCAGTCCACTGAGCTATGAGGTCGGCCCTTGTTTTTCTGTTTTTGGTATATTTGGGTACCTAAGGCACATTGATAGTACAGAGGAATAAATAGATGGGACTTGCAACGGAATGATCAACTTCGTTCTAATTCCATTCCCTCACCAGTCCATGTGGGTATTTTTGGCCCCGAATCACGTAGCCTTTGATGCCCCTCTTCTTCCCTGACTTCAACTCCTACACACGTCGATGAGAGGCCAGGGAACCCTGAACAATGGCTTCTTGTCTATGCCTAACAATGTTCAGATATACCTTTTGTCCACACAGGAAGTTTCGCTTGTGTAATTGGAATGTTCATTGTGGTCAGCGCATTTTTGCAAAGGTTCCTCGTTTCTAAGGTAAGGATGTTAATAGGAAGATGAAAGTCAGAAATAGGTCATTCTTTCAAGCGTGCGTGTGTGCCATGCAGTATTTATTTCACCACATAGAGAAGAAAAACGGGATTGTAACACATGTGTGTATGTATGTCCTTTGAATCAACAGTGGAATCTGGGTTTCCTCCACTCTCTCTAGATAATATAGATACATAAATACATAGATAGATAGACAGACAGACAGACAGACAGACAGACAGATATTCCTTTCCCCCAGAAAAAGAAACATGTCTTCCTTTACATGATCTATTACCCATACGTTCCCCGTGGTCTTTTATAATGCACATGATGTTCTAGAGCAGCAGCACAGCTGCTTATTTTTGGCCAGTGTGTTTGTGCCTGGCGCTTGCTCACTCACCAGAGCTGAACCACTTGTCCAAAAGTGCCGATGGACACATCGGTGATGGAATCCCCATTTAAATCTCCATAGCCATCTAAGGATCGCCCGAAGAACTGGAGCTGACTCCTGAAGGCCCTGTCGGAGCCCAAGATTTTCTGAAAAAGCAAGTTGCACATGAGATGACAGTGCCCAGCTACAGGGTCCAGGTGGACTTGTTGTATTCTGCATGTGTCACTTTCCGGGCTCACTTCATCCTCCAGAAAATTCCATCGGTTTTTGAGAATCCCATCTTATCTGCTCTCCGTATCCCCTCTGCAGCCATGCAATCATCAGGAAAGCAGTAGGAAGCTTTAATTCACAATCACAGCCCCACAAGACAGTGAAGAGGTGAGTGGATGCGAAGGAGCTGAGGCCGGCTCCTCGTTTCCTGTCTCCTAGCTCCCTAGCTTCCTCACCTTCTGGGCGAGGTTTCTTGGTCACCTGATACTTCTGCCCTATGAAATATTATTTTCTATCCTAGTTTGATTGCCTGTTTTTATTTCCCTAGCTTTTATTACTATATGGAAACTCTTCACCTTATTGATCTATCTTTTTGCCCTCCTTTTGTGAGAATACAGGGCCCACGAAAAGTAAAATTCTGTTCTTCCTACCCTTTGTAGAAGCCACAATCCTTGGAGCAAAGAAAGACTCCCTAGATCCTCCCAAACGAGTGAATGAAGTTTGTAAGAAAAGCGGGATGGGTTCTCGGGTATGCATGGCACTCTCCGGCCTAAGTAAGACGCTGTTCACGTGGAGATAGTGTTGTGGGGTGTAGCCCTCACCTGGGAGTACTTGGTGCGGATCGTGCCCTCGTCCCCGTTGTAGATGTACACTGCTCCGGAGTTGTGATTCTCCAAAGGCGAGCCCACGATCACGTCGTTATAGCCATCCATGTTGATGTCCGAAAGAGCTGCGATCGCCGAGCCGAAGCGGGCATTTTCAGTCCCCGTAGGGCCTTCGAGAAATTGGTGCTGATTCAAAATGCCCTAGTGGAGGGGGAAAGAAAGGATCACGGAGACAAAGCTATCAGTTCCCAGATGGCAGTTAGAATTTAGAGTCAATATTGCTAGGTGGGGTGGTGCACGCCTGCAATTCCAGCGCTTAAGAGGCTGAGGCTGGAGCACTGTTATGAGTTCGACACTAGCCTGGGCTGTTAAGTGAGCTCAAGGCCAGCCTGAACTGCATAGCAAGATCCTGTCTCAAAAAAAAAAAAAAAAGAAAAGAAAAGAAAAATTTAAAAAATCAGACACTGGTATCCAAATCATTTTCAAATTGGTAAAAGAAGGGTTTTAAACATAGAATTCAAAGTCATTTATTCATAATGACTTTGAATTATAAACACAAATTTCAATAAAGTCACAGGAAATCTCATAATTCAAAGTGAAAGGGGAAAATTTCCTTTTCTATACTGGAACAACTTAATGTTAAATGCCTCATTTTTAGTCTCCATTTTCCCTAGCATCTTCACCTGTTTTCAAACCTTTGACTTAAAAATATTCTGATAAAAATGTGGCACCTGGAATGAAATTAAGTTAGGCATGCACACTAAAGCACAATGTGATCATTTCTCATTTACCTTAAAATTACTGGTACAGGCATAATCATAATGGAATAGGAAGTGGAAAGTCAGATTGTTAATATTCTATTAAAAGAAAACCTAAATAATTCTGCCCAAAGGACAAGGCATTTCCTGGTGAAAATAGTTTTCCCTTCAGACTTTTTAATCAGTCTAGAAGTATTTCGTAACTTCATAAGAAAGCCAAGCTTTCAGCTAGGAAGTTGGTTCGCTGCTGGTTCTTTCTCTTCTTTTACAGTTTCATGGAAATGTATTTGGTCCTGATTTTGATAAGGTATTAAAGGCTATTTTCATCTCCAACCATTAGTGACAGCTTGGAATATTTGACATGTAAGAAATGTCCAAGAAACAAAAGATTTCTTAAATTTTCAAAGTACTTGTCTTATGCAATCAAATATTGTTCATACATATAATAAGAGTTGTTTTAATTGCTTCTACTAAAAGGCTAATTTCATGCTAATGTAAATAAATATAATATGACAAATCTCTCAAGCAAATGGCCATCCTGCGTACTATTTATTGCCTCCACTCTCTCTCTTGCCCTTTTTAGTTTTCTGTGTTCAACCTGTGCCTTTAATTAGGTTTTCCAGTTTTACCATACTTATCTACACAGATCTATGAAGCTCAACCTGCAAGCTGGAAAAATCCTGCTTTGCTATGTCAGTGCGGGCCAAGTTGTACATGTAAGGATTAGAGAGTCCAGCAACTGGACTTACGCCTCGTTACATGACATGATGGAACTTCATGGCAAACTAATGTAAAAAGCACCTGAAATTATTAACTTTTTATTTTATAAATGGTGAGACTTGGGGAATGTGCAAGATTTATTATGCACTACGTATCTTTCAAAAAATAATGCATATTTACAAGGATTTTATTTATATAAGAGAGCATATATTCAAACACCTCTCTTGTGAAATAGTGTCACAGTATATACAAATTCTCATTATGGCTTTTACTGTGCTTTGAAAATCAGAATGTAATAGTGGCATCCTCAAGCTAATTAAATATGAACTATACTAAGAGTACAACTTGAGCCGGTAGCAGAGCCCACGCGTCCGCCGCGGGTAAGCTGCCTGCGCCCCTCTGCCCTGCCTCTGCGTTCCTGCGACTAACTTCCTGTTCCAGTCCGACCCAGTCCCAGCCAGTAGCGCAACCCGTGCGCCGGCTGGGCCAGGATCCTTGGCCCGCCTTCTCCCCCCCTCCTTTTTTTTTAACCTCTCCAGCCCAAGCTACAGCACTGAACCCATCCAACATCTTGTCTGGCAACCCATCTGGTCCACGATCCTACCAGGACTACTCAATGCCAAAGCTCCACCTCCACCTACAGACCACATCCGCCTGGATTCACAGAAGCTAGCAGACAGAGCTCCAGCACAGACTCAGGAACCTCTGTAGAGGAACCAGCTTGGAGTCTCCAGACCAAACGCCCATAGACACAGCATAACGCCACCAAAGTGCAGAGGCCTCTTCCATACAAAATGATAACAACAAGGAGTATGATACAATCTCAGGGCCCGTGCCCACCCAAACCAAATACAGAAGACACTATCATGGAACAAAATAGGAACCATACAGATGAAACCTCTGAATTGGTAGCCTCTGAGGCAGACACACAACTGCAGAAACTTATAGAGCAACTGAGATCAGAGATAACATCTGAAGTAAAAAAAGAAATACATGAAGTGGAAAAATGGCTGGAGAAACGTACAGAGGACATCAGAGCAGAAATAATATCTAAAGTTGACAAAGACAGCCTAAATCAATAGCATCCCAAGTAGGGGAACAACTACACAAAAGTAGAAAGGAAAACACAACAGAAATAATCTCTGTATTAGAGAGAGAAAGGATAACCATAATGACAGACTTCAATACTATTAAAGAAGACATCGATAAAAAATTAGAGGAGAATAGAAAAATGATGGACTCCCTGACGGAGCAATATAGGAAAGACATAGATTGCATGAAACAGTTTCAAAGAGAAATACAAGAAAATAAAACCTCGATCACAAGTTGGCAGAGCCGAATGAACAAAAATAAAGATAGAGTTTCCAACCTTGAACACACAGTTGCAGCCAGTGAAAGAGTAAGAAAGGATCTTTTAAAAACAACCAGAATGCAGGAAAAATAATTCATCATCTGCAAGATGATACAAAAATGAACAATGTGAGATTAATGGGAATCAATGAGAAAGGAGTCAATACAAATGATATAAAAAGAATATGGGCAGAAGTAATAGCAGAAAACTTCCCAAATCTGAGAAAACAATCAGACATTTAGGTAACTGAAGCCTACAGAACCCCAAATAAAATCAACCCAACTAAAAACACACCAACACATATAATAGTCAAGATACCAGAAATCCAGCTGAAGAATAATATACTCAAAGCTGCTAGAGAAAAGAAACAGATCACATTTAAAGGAAAACCTATCAGAATAGCAGCAGATTTCTCTTCACAAACCATGAAGTCAAGAAGAGCATGGAGCAGAGTGCTTCAAGTCCTCCATGAAAACAATTTTCAGCCCAGACTATTGTACCTGGCAAAACTCTCTTTCAAGTATGAGGGAGAAGTGAAATATTTCCATGACAAAGAACAGCTGAAGAATTTCATGACATCAAAACCAGTGCTACATAATATTCTAACAAATATTTTAGAAAGGGACCAAAATGACCCGAATTCAACAAATGAGAACAGAAAGATCCCACCAAATAGAGTAACCAACTAAAAATAGGAGGAAAAATTGGTAAACACTAGCGAATAAGAGTCATGTCAGCCATAAGTCAA
>PVJA010037137.1:9473-20715 GCA_004027025.1 Myocastor coypus
AAAAAAAAACAAAAACAAAGAAGAATCAGGGTGGGTGCAAGCTACCGTGGGGATTGGAGAAAAGTTTAGGTATGAACTCAGGGAAACATATGAAGATCTCAGAGGCCGGGTTTCACACACAAGCAAAAAGGCTGGAGGCATGGGAGCCCGAGATCACTGCGAGGTGAAAGTCAGCGCCTCGGGAAGATGCATTATAGGCAACGTCCAGGGCAGTGACAGGGACAGTGTGAAGGTCCACCCAGGCTCTGGGGCTGAGGTCCCAGGGATTCCACACCTGCACGAAGTTGCTCTCAAAAATGGTAAAGTTCCGCAGCTGGTCGAACTCGCCGCTTTGGAGGTGGCGCTGGAGCCATCCGGGTCCTTCAGGGGCACAGGCTGGAACCACAGAGCATCCTAGAGGGACGAAGTTCGGGAGGGGAGATCCGGGTCCCCCAACAGGTTGGGCCGGGTCGGCAAAGGGCGGGCAAAGGTTATCAGCTGTCTCCATCGCTGGCCTACACCCTCCTTGGTACCCTTACTGGTGTCTTCACCAAGCATAACCCCTTCCGGCCTGGGTCCGCCTCTCACCTGCCAGCCCACTTGATTCTATCTCACCCACTGCACCGACAGCAGACTTCGGCTCCTGCCTCCCATCGTCCCAACGACCCACCCGTTGGTGGTGGGCATGGAGGGGATAGCCGCGGAAGAAAAAAAGGGCGGGAACCATGGGTAGGGTGACATCATAACGAGTCGGACGCGGTTCGATGACATCATAGAGGATGCGTAGGGCGACATCACGAGAAGGAACGGCCCATAGGATCTCGAGGTAAAGGCGGCCGCCCGCCCACTTCAGGCACTTATTGAGCGAGGGGCCAATGCGCAGGCGCAGGCTCCGGCGCACGCGTACGAGCGTCAGAATGCCATCATTTCTCCCAGTGTGCTCCGCGGTGTAGGTTTATAGGTCGTCGTAATGGTGGCGGCCGGAGCGGGCGTAAGCCGCCTGCTTTTCCTCATACTGATAGTGGCAGCGGCGCCCAGTCGAGCCAGGGGCAGCGGCTGCCGGGTTGGGGCCACTGCACGGGGGGTAAGTGCTTGCTTCTCCGCTCTTCATGGAGGGCGGCGCCGACAGAAGTCATGGATCCGTAGGTGGATTAAGGTGGTAACGAGGTTGGGCAGGATGGAAAGGTGAGGCGGAGATGAGAGAACCATGGAAACTGCCTGGGCGCGAGTCTAAGTGGGAAGAGGATCGGGGCGTGTGGAACCTGTAGCCCGCGTGTTAGGTGCGAGGGGACCGGGGCGGTGCCGCGGACAGGCGGAGATGGGGTGGGGGCAGAGCAAAGTCCCCTTTAAGAAGGTGAGGGTCCGAGGAGTGAATATTCATGAGAGGGCGTGGCCTGGATGGAATCCTGTGGCGTCAGACCGAGGCGCGGTTTAAATGAGGAGGCGTGAGGCGCTGGAAAGATTGGAAAGTAGTTCTTTGTTCTGTAAATGGATCAGAGAACGGGGTCCACAGGGGTCGCGCAAGTGCATGGGCGTAAGGCCCTGGAAGATGCGAGGCAGGGGAAATGTAAAGGCCAAGCAATAGGAAAACGTAGACTCGGGAATGTAGTCATGAACAGAACTGAAGCGGCGTCTTGACTGTTGAGGCTGTGAAGGTCAAAACGGGGACTTCATTTTTTATTTTTATTTTTTTAAAATAATTTTTTATTTTATTTATTTTTTTCTTGTTTCAGAACCTTTATTTGTTTATTCACTCATTTTCATGGCCGGCTCAGCCTGCCCCGAGGGCAGGGCTGGCGCAGCATGTGGTGCCGGGGATCAAACCGCGGTCTCTGAAGCCACCCAAGCTTTCCCAAGCAGGAGCTTTAGACCACTGAGCCATCCCACTGGGCCCTTATTTTTATTTTTATTTATTTATTTTTTTTGTCTTTTTGAGATAGGGTCTTGCTGTGCAGTTAAGGCTGGCCTTGAGCTCACTTTTGTAGCCCAGGCTGGTCTCAAACTCGCACCAATCCTCCTGCCTCAGCCTCCCAAGTGCTGGGATTACAGGCGTGAGCCACGACGCCCCGCTAAAACAGGGACTTTATTTATTTTTTTTAATTTTTTATTTTATTTATTTTTTTCTTGTTTCAGAACCTTTGTTTGTTTAGTCACTCATTTTTATGGCCGGCTCAGCCCACCCCAAGGGCAGGGCTGCTGGTGCAGCACGTGGTGCCGGGGATCGAACTTCGGTCCCTGAAGCCGCCCAAGCTTTCCCAAGCAGGCGCTTTAGACCACTGAGCCATCCCGCCTGGCCCCTAAACAGGGACTTTAGATATTAGTGTGTTAGCGTGCCAAGGAAGCCCCAGGAGAGGGAGGCTAGCCTTTAACTCACGAATATCTTATAATGTGAGGGTGGTTGAATGATGTAGGAATAGTTATCGTAGGAGGGAAACTCAAAGCACATTTGTAGGGTTTTGCTTTCTAGATACGGGGAGACCAAATCATGAATATTCATAAGTGGCAGTCCCCATGGAGTGGGTTCAGGCATCACTGATGGACTTAAGGCTGAGTGTAGGACTCCTCATCCAGTCCACCAGTCAGTCGATCTGTCCTGGGCTTTGTGGATCCTGCCCTGTTGAGAGCCCGTGGTCCTCACCTGAGCCTCCCATCTGGCCCGCAGGTTGGAATTGATGGCCGTGAGGGGGAGAGCTGCGGTTCTGTGGGATTGCTGCTGGAGCACTCCTTTGAGATTGGTGAGGCCCTGACACACCTGCTGCACAGTGGGTTGGGTGGGGAATGACATTCATTTACTAACGGCCTTGCTGGGGCCATTGGGGGACACGGCCGGAGAGCAGCCTTGCTGGGGAGACTGAGGGACTCGGCCGGAGAGCAGTCTTCCCTTTCAGTGCCCCCCACCGGTAGGACAAACTCGGGCCTCCGGCAGGAATAATACTTTCAGGCTTTCCTGATCGTTTCCGTCCTTCCTCTGCCAGGGGCTCAGGAGCATTGTGTGTTACCTTGTGACAGTCCTTCAAGGTCGTAGACAAAAAGCCCCTCTTCCAGAAAAGGAGACAGAGTCCGTGGGCACCTGTGGAGTCCCTTTGTCAGTGAGTGGCAGAGCTGGAGCCAGGTCCCAAACCCAACTGAAACAGCAGTGACAGATGGGCTCGGAGCCAGCCATGAGCCTGCCCAGGGCCCAGTAACGGAGCAAAGTCCTGGTTGGTGCAGTGAAGCCAGGGCCCCTTGTCAGGCCCTGGTCAGCCAGAGGAAACGGTCAGGGTAGTCCTTCGGAGCTTTGGGGTTAATGTGTCAGCCTTGCTGCCTTGGGAAGGAGGGCGGGGTGTGATGAGGTGTGCGTGGGAGATGGGCTCAGGAAGAAGCCACCTGGTCTTCAGTAGGGGGTAGGCTGGGGTTTGACTCCAGGTCTCCTGGCCCCTGCCAGGCTCTAGGGTGTGACAGGCTGGCCCTGACTTCTCCCTGCAGATGACACTGCCCACTTCCGGAAGCGGGGCTCACTGCTATGGAACCAGCAGGATGGTACCTTGGCCTTATCGCAGCGGCAGCTCAGTGAGGAGGAGCGGGGCCGGCTTCGGGTGAGGTGGCGAGCCCAGGGCTGGGCTGCGCTTGGGGCATCCGGCAGTTCCAGCTGCCCACCGTGGCTGCCTGCAGCCCGCGCTCTGTGGCCAGGCCTGGGCCTGACACTTCTGCCCGCCCTGTCTTCCGTGGCCACCTGGAGCTGCATGGCGCTTGGCTGGCCTTTGTGCTGGGAGGTGCTGTGCCTGCCTCAGGGCCTCACCCAGGCTGCCCTGTGCCAGCCCGTGGCATAGCTGTCTCCTTGGGTTTCCCTCCTGAGCTCCCAGCTTTCATACTCAGCTGGGACTTCTGTAGTCACTGAGGCCAACTTTGCTGTGAGGAGAAAGAGCTTTAGGGGGTTGTGGCCGGACGAGAGGTTCCTCTGTCGTGCTCTTCCTGGCTCTTCAGGCTGGTCCTCTCAAGGCCTGGCTCTGCTCCCTCACAGTGCCCGCATGGGCCTTCTGCAGGCACATGGCAATCTCCTTGGGGAAGAGATCCGGGCAAGGCCTGCCCCGAGCAGTCCTGCTTCGTGGTGCCGTCATGGTTCTGCGGCCCAAAGAGAAGTGGTTGCTGGTGAACTTGGCAGCTAGGGTGTGGACCAGGTGCCAGGCGGGGTGGCCCCGCTGCGCTGGCCTCACTTTCCAGCTGGGTTGCCCAGTGGGCAGAGCCCCATGGACTCAGCCAGCCAGGCGGGGGCCTGTAGGGCGCAGGATGGGGAAGGCTCAGACTGGGAAGGGCCCTCCTGACGGAACCCCAGTGGTGCTGGGCACTGCCCCTCTCACGGTGCCCTCCCTGCATGCCCCCCAGGATGTGGCAGCGCTGAATGGCCTGTACCGAGTGCGGGTCCCCAGGCAGCCTGGGGTCCTAGAGGGCGCAGAGGCCAGCGGCTATGTCTCTTCCTTTGTCCCTGCGGTGAGTCCGAGGTACCTTTCCTGCCCTCGCTCTGCCTCAGTCCTGAGCTCCCCGCCTTTCCTGGCTGCTTGAAGATCAGGAGGCCTCAGGCCTGGCCTGGTCTTTGGGGGATGACTTTGGGGACTCAGTCCAGGGTGGATGCTTTCAGGGGCAGGCAGGGAGCTGAGAGCAGACTTTGAAAGACACCTTGGGGTCCTGACCCCGCTTCCCTGCACCCCACAGTGCTCCCTGGTGGAGTCACACCTCTCGGACCAGCTGACGCTGCATGTGGACGTGGTGGGCAATGTGGTGGGGGTGTCAGTGGTGACGTACCCTGGCGGCTGTCGGGGCCACGAGGTGGAGGACGTGGACCTGGAGCTGTTCAACACCTCTGTGCGGCTGCGGCCACCAGGCCCCGCCCCCGCGTGAGTACGGAGGTGGGGCCCTGTAGGTGGGGCCCTGTGAGGTTCCGCCGGCCTCCTGGGGTCCAGACTCCAGCCTCACCTCCTTTCCTCACCTCCAGTCCTGAGACAGCAGCCTTCATCGAGCGCCTGGAGATGGAGCAGGCCCAGAAGGCCAAGAATCCGCAGGAGCAGAAGTCCTTCTTCGCCAAATATGTGAGTGTGGCACCCTGGCCACCCTTGCTCCTCACAGAAGCCGCCCAGCTGGCCCAGCCCCTGCTGCCCACACGTCCTTTGCATGTCTGTCCCACGTACCTAGGCCGTGTGCACTAGCTGGAGACTTGGAGGGTCACGAACCCCTCCCTGGGTCGGCCTGTGAGTCATCCCAGAGCTGGGAGGGTCTAGGGGCACAGCATGGACAGTGTCACCAAGCAGGGCTAACGACGGGCTGCAGGGAGCAGGAGGAAGGGCC
The DNA here is from genome assembly GCA_004027025.1 of Myocastor coypus. Taxonomy (NCBI): domain Eukaryota; kingdom Metazoa; phylum Chordata; class Mammalia; order Rodentia; family Myocastoridae; genus Myocastor; species Myocastor coypus. The sequence goes on from PVJA010037137.1 coordinate 14,772, forward strand.
CGGCAGGCTGGACCCCTGTGCTCAGCCTTAGTGAGGCTCTGGGAGGCCAGGTACCCGAAGGCCACGGGAGGGGCACTGCAGTCGCAGACGCCCAGAGCGACTACTCGTGTCTGTGGAGCCCACGGTCGAGCCACAGGAAGGCCCAGAGAGGCCCTAGCACTTGCTCGAGGGCCCCGAGGCCGCCAGAGCCTGCTGACCCGCACCCTCCCTCCCCAGTGGCACCTCATCCTGGGGGGGGCTGTGTTGCTCACGGCCCTGCGTCCTGCTGCCCTGGGGCCCACGCCGCCGCCGCAGGAGGCCTGAGTGAGGATTGAGACCCCTTCCCGCCTCTACCCCACCTGCCTGTAGTGATGTAGGGGACCCGGGCACCCCCACGCGGCCCCCTCGTGCTGGGTGCCCGGGCAGAGCAGGTCCCAGAAGCTTCTCACCTCACTTTGTCTCTGTGTCCATGTCTGTTCTCTGGCTGTGTCACCTGCAGTGGATGTACATCATTCCCGTGGTCCTGTTCCTCATGATGTCAGGAGCTCCGGATGCCGGGGGTCAGAGTGCGGGCGGGGGCGGCGGCGGGGGCGGGGGCCGGTGACTGGCCAGTGGTCCTCTGCCGCTGGAATCTGCTTCTACCCAGAGACTCCCATGTTCCTGATCATCCTGGGGCTGCAGCCGTGCCCTCTCCTCACCCCAGGAGGGAAAAAGGACACCCCTCCTGGAAGCCCACCCCATCTTCCCCCGCCTCCCTTCCTGTTGACAAAAGTCCTGTGGAGCTGGGGTGGTGCTGCTGTACCCCACACGTGCAGTCCCACTCGAGCCTCTGGGCTCTGTCCTCAGGTGGGAGCCTGGTCCCTTCAAGCCGCCGGCCCCACTACCTGCCCCTGCCCGGCAGCTGGGCACGTGCCAGCCTCTCTCCAGCCGCGGTGCCTTTGCCCAGGCCTGCTCCCCTGCCTGCCACGGCCCCAACACCTCCCTTGACGTTGGACTGGGCCCCAGGCCTTGAACCAGCTCTTGAGGGTGTCCCAGGCCTCCCCCGCCACCCAGGACATGGTACCCCACTTTCTCTGCCCTGCAGCACTGTTCCTTGGCCTGTGCCGGGCCTTGGTCTGCCTACCACAGGTGAAACATCTGGTGTCCGCCCAGGCCTGCAGCTGGCAGCTGGTATAGACAGAGCCCCTCCTGCAGCTAGCATCCCAAGACAGCCACCCATGTGTGGCGCAGGACAAAACCATGGCCCAACTGGTCATTTGTGTCTATTTAACATTCACATGATATTGCAGCGCACATTTTGGAAACTTGGCCTTCCGACAGCCTGGCATCCGGGCTGCGTCAGGCCCCATGGTTTGCTCACCACGTTATTCAGAAACTAGAGAGAGCAGCCACCACTGGCCTGGTGTCCGCATTGCCATGTCAGGTGGCAGGTGATTAAACTGTTCCTAAATACCAATTGTGTGCCTGTATCCTGCATCCTGGGGCCACAGACAGTGCTGCAGAGCACGGGGCCGGTGGCATGGGAGCGATTTGCCCAGAATGCATGATGGGGCCACTGGCTTTGCCCAGTGCGGCTCGTGCCGTCTCCCAGCTTGACCCTGAATAGCGCGAAGGCCACTAGCCACGGATCTCCCTCCTCGCTCTGGGCGAGTTTGCCAGCACAGCCAGCGGAATGTGTGCTCTATCCACGCACACTCGGACACCACCGGAATACAATACGTGTCCCTGGGGAAGGAGGGTGCCCCCAGTGCCCCAGCTGCCCTCTGATGGGCTCGCCAGGGGGCATCTCAGACTTGGGGTCTGGGCCAGTCCAGGAGGGTAGAAAGCTGCACCCGCATCAGTGCGTTCCTCATCTCCAGTGGCAGGGCCATCGGAGCTCTCAGAGGACTGGCGGGCAGCAGGTGCTTTTGCTTTCGTAAGGGGCACTGGGGACTGAACCCAGGACCTTTGCATAAGGCCACCTCCTAGTGATTTTTTTTCTTTTTTCTTTAAAAATATTTATTTATTTATTTATTTTCTTGTTTCAGAACCTTTATTTGTTTATTCACTCATTCTTATGGCTGGCTTAGCCCGCTCCAAGGGCAGGGCTGGTGCGGCATGTGGTGCCGGGGATCGAACCGCGGACCCTGAAGCCGCCCAAGCTTTCCCAAGCAGGCGCTTTAAACCACTGAGCCATCCCGCCGGGCCCCGATTTTTTTTCTTTTTAATAAGCAGAATATATTGGGGGAAAGGAAGCCCCTGTCCGAGAGTGGGACAGGAGAGGGGTTCTGAGCAAGTGGCCCCCCAAAGTTAGGATTTTTTTTTTTTTTTTTTTTTTCTGGCTTGCCCAGTGTGTCAGTTTCTTTTCTCTCATTGCTGGGACAGATACCCAGCACCAAAAATGTAGGAAGGAAAGGTTTATTTAGCGCACAGCTACTGGAGGTTTCAGTCCATATTTGGCTGGATCCAAGGCTGAGAGGCACATGGCAGAGAGCAGCAGTTCATGGTGTCAGAACAGCAGCCATGGTGGCAGAGGCAATGAAACAGCCAGGGGAGCAGACAGCAGAGCAACAACCAGAGTCTGTCTCTGTGTTACTTTCAGGCTCTCCGCCTCAGCCTGTCCACCTCAGGATACGCTTACAATCCCAGCAGTACTAAAACACATAATCCCAGGATTATGAGGCAAGTCTCAAACTCTAGAAGTCCCCGCCCCATGACTGCATGAGGCCTTGGGGGGACAACTAGACACAAACCATAACACTCAGTCTGCCTTAAGAGCTGGTTTGGTAAAGCTTGAGTCAGGGATTGAACACAGGTCAGCTGTGCCTGTGTTTGCCCAAGCAGGCGCTTAACTGCTAAGCAGCAGGGCCCCCCTCCCTCATGAATCTCATTTTCTCATTTATTTTTGTTTTTGTCTTTTTGAGACAGGGTCTCGCTATGCAGTTCCAGCTAGCCGTGAGCACTTCTATAGCTCAGGCTGTTTTTTTATTTTTATTTATTTATTTTTTGTCTTTTTCAGACAGGGTCTCGCTGTACAGTTCAGGCTGGCCTTGAGCTCAGTTTTGTAGCTCAGGTTGGTCTCGAACTCTCACCAATCCTCCTGCCTCAGCCTCCCGAGTGCTGGGATTACAGGTGTGTGCCACCACGCCTGGCTAGAATTTTTTGTTTCAGAACTTTTGTTTGTTTTTTTTTCTTGTTTCAGAACTTTTGTTTGTTTGTTTGTATATGGCCAGCTCAGCCTGCCCTGAGGGCAGGGCTGGCTCAGCATGTGGTGCCTGGGATGGAACCGCGGTCCCTGCAGCCGTCTAAGCTTTCCTAAGCAGGTGCTTTAGACCACTGAGCCATCCTGCCAGGCCCCTCAGGCTGGTCTCGAACTCGCACCGATCCTCCTGCCTCAGCCTCCCAAGAGCTGGGATTACAGGTGTGAGCCACCATGTCCGGCTTTTCTCATTTATCTTCAGTAAAGTCTCCCCACGTGGCTGAGGTGCAGGGCTGTGTCCAATCTGGATCCCGCTGCTTGTGGCCCTACATTGCCCCACGAGAGCAACCGTGGCTTCCCGGCCTATGTAGCCTGGCTTGCCTATGGCTCCCAGCTGCCCTCTCTGACGCGGAGCGCAGAGCCGGGCTGCAGCGTTTCGCAGCCAGTGCTTGCTGTGCGGTGCTTGCATCTGGGCTCCCCGGGGCTCAGCCCTCACCACGCTTCTCCCCCGGCTTCTGCCTGTTATGGGCGAGCTCACGCCTGTGTGATTTCTCCTGCCAGGGGTTGGGAGACAGATCCAGCAGAAGCAGCCCGCTGTCCCCAGGCCCTTGCTCGGCGTCCTGCTGGAGGCTGCCTGGCTTTCTGTTGCTCACTTGCCATCCAGGGCACGGCAGTGCCCCCGGAAGTCGCCCTGCAGAAGTGTGCCGCTCTTCCTTGCCGCCTCAACAGGTGGTGAGAGTTCCATCTCCTGGGACCCCGTGGCCCGGTGACATCCGACTCTCGTCAGCCCCCTGCCAGTGGTCTCTGTGGTGTCTGGAATGGCACTGCAGGAGAACCTGTGTCCCTGCGCCATTTTGTGCACACCAGTAGGCATATCTTACCTTTTTTGTTGCTGGGACAAAGTTCCTGACACCCAAGGTTGAAGGAAGAAAAGTTGGTCTCACAGTTGGGAGGAGTTTCAGTCCACTGTCAGTCGGCCCCAGGGCAGGGCAGGGCAGGCAGAAAGACAGCAAGCGGCAAGTGGGCCTCTCCCCTCGTCCCATCCACGCCATCCACGGCACGTGTGTGGTGGCCGTGGTGCCGTCCACACGCAGGGCAGGGTGGGCCTTCCCATCCCTGGCACCCAGAACTCTGCTGAGCCATCTGGACTGACTTGGTCCTGCGTGCTGGTCACTACAGTGTCACACATCCTACATCCTGCTGGCCTAGAGAACACAGGAAGCTTTGGGGGGCCCTGGGTGCAGCCCCTAGCGGGGGCCCGGGTGTATCACGGTGTGTACCCTGCCACTGCTGCACATCTCAGCCACTACCCTCCACACGGCTTTGTCCCCAAGCCTGGCGCTAGCTCAGACCCTCTGCCCCGCAGCCCCTGGGTCCAGCGGCACTGCATGCTTCAGGGGTGGAGAGGCAGCTGGACACGGTGCCGGGCCGCTTGTCTGGGTCCGACGCGTGCCACGTGCCCTGCGGGGGCCCTGGCCCCCACCTGGCATCCAGGTGTCACACGTGGCTGTGCTGTGGATTGGGGGCACCAGAAGCAGACTCGGGGCGCTGTAGGCTGCTGCCGCGCACAGCAGCTGGGAAAGACAGCTGCACAGGGTTCCATCCGTCAGGGCGACCCCACGGGGAGGAGCTGGGGTCCTCGCTGCCACTCGCACCCGCCCGGTAGGGTAAGGCGTGACGGGGCGCTGTGGGGAAGCGATGTGCGTGAGGCGCCTGCGGGGGGCGGCTCTCACAGCTGCCGCGGCCACACCCTCGCCCCAGGCGCCCTCGGTGGGCAGCGGGAGGCCTGCGAAGGGGTGGCGGGCCAGGCATACGCTGCAAATAGAGGCTTTCTGGGCGAGGTGATTATATAGTAGGAACAAAAGTTTATTTCCACCAAATTTTAGGAACTCCCCCTCCACCCACGCAGCAGCCCCTCTCCCTCCACCAGGTTGGTTTCTTCACTTCAGGCCAGTGCAGTTCTAACACGACAGGGTTGCATTTCCGCCCGCGGCCAGCAGGGGGTGGGGACCGAGGCCCGGCGAGTCCTGCGCCTTGGGTCCTTCAGCTGGGCGTCTGTCCCGATGTAGGTGCACCGCCCTTCCCGCGGCCTGAGGAGAGCTGGGTCCGGCAGCGGAATGAGCAGGAGACCCCGGCTTCCGACTCTAGCCCGGGTCGCCTGGGCTGGGGCCTGCCGCTCACCTGGGCAGGTCTCCTCTCCTTTCCCCGTGTTCCTGGGCCTCAGGTGGCATTGTCCTCCAGTCAGTACCCAGCATCCCCGGCAGACAGAAAAGAGAGAGAACAGTGTCACAGAAGGCCTCGCAGGGCTGGGGGGCACTGGGGGCACTGCTGCCCCGGCCTAGGGGATCTGCTGGGGGGCGAAGGGCAACGGAGGCAGCACCGGAGAGGGAGGAGCAGGGAGCCGGGCGGCTGCGCAGGCAGGAAGGGGAGGCAGGCGTGGCGGCCGCAGGCCTGCCTGGACAAAAGACGGGAGTGCAAGCCAAGGAGGGTGGGAGAACGGGCAAGGAAGCGGCGCTGGGAGACAAGGATGGGGACAGAGGCCACCGAAGGGGAGGACAGGTGGGAGAGTGGGAGGGGGAGAGGACAGAGAAGAGAAAGGGCCAAGAAAGAGCCTAGAGTGGTGAGAGGAGGGGTGCAGAGGAGGGGGCGTGGGGGGCACGAGAGAAGGGCGGGAGGAGGTAGAAGGGCAGGTCCAGAGAGAGGGCAGGCAGGAGGAGGGACAGCAGAGAAGGAAGGATGGAGGAAGAGCAGAGGGGAAGGGAAAGCGAGGAGGGAGAGAGGAGGGAG
>PVJA010037138.1:0-20606 GCA_004027025.1 Myocastor coypus
GAGCCAGTGGAGGACAGCATGGAAGAAAGGAAGGAGCTGACAGGGCAGGACAAGAGAAAGGTGCAGATGGTAGAGGAGAAAAAAAGGAGGAGTCGCCAGAGGAGAAGAAGAGAGAAGCTGACACGTCATCCACAGCTGTGAAGCATCTGTATAAGGTGGACAGAGCCTAGGAGGCTGGGGGCTGAGACTTAAATGGGGCCGCATGTTGCACAGTGCTGCTTGTCCTGATCCCTCTGCTTAAAAGTATGTCTTAGTCTGTGGCAGGACCCTTGAGGAGCATCTGGCTAGCCTAAGAACCAGGAGCTGCTCTGGTGTGCCTTTGTATGAAATGACTTGAAAGACGACCAGCTGGGTCTTGGTTAATTGTTCCTTGGTGTGTTCAAGTCTCAACAGCTGCTCAAGTAAAAAGCTTTGTAAATAAGTTACTCCTGCTGCTTAACATTATGTGCATATACCTGTGGTGTCTGAGATCTGTTTGATGTTATGGACACTTTAAATCTATAATCTTATGTAAAATGGTTGTAAATCTTATGTGAAATGATTGATGGATGTTTCTTATTCTTTGTTAGCCATAGTGAAGTTCTCTCAGCCTGTTAAGTTTACGCAACCCTAGGGTTAGAAGTCCTTAGATAATAGTTGATTCTTGCCCTTAAAGTGCCTGGAGTTCTCTGCTCTATTTTGGCATATATGGTAAAAGCCTGATAAGTACTCTGTGGGGACAACTGCAATAGGGTGAACCTGTCAGAGTAAAGAAGGCAGCTGTGTAATTGTAGTGAGAAGACCTGGACTTATTTCAGTATTTCTCTTTTGGTAGGTTCTTCTCTTAAAGCTAACTAACAACAATAACAGTAAAATGTGAAGCCTGGTAGTGATTTCCCTTTTATAATGCCATGTGGAATAACGTTCATATTTATATAGTTGACTGCAATAGTTTTAAGTATTTTGTCATACTCTGGAAATAAATACTGGTTTTGTATGAGAGTGGTTTTCTTGTCCAGTGGCTGCTCAAACCACATGCATCACATGCCTTCACATGTGTATAATGGTTTCTTTGTGTGCCCCCATCAGTATACTAGACTTGACTGCTGAAATTAGAGGGAACCACACTGTCATACATATGGTTAATGCTCTTCCAACTCTAACCACAATGCAATCGTGCAAGAATGGATTTCTCAGAGCATAGAGGGGGAAATGCAGCTTTCTTTTTCTGCAGTGGACATAGGAGAAAAGCACAATTAATTTCTGAGTTATGTTCCAGGTTAGAGCTGAACTAGCACCACACACAAAGCAGACGTCTTTCCATGTAAATTCTCTTTTGCAAATTCTTAACACCGTTTAACACATTTGCTAGAATTTTTCTTTTACAAAAATGTGTTTCTGAGGAGGTAGAAAAATGTCTGGTACTTCATACTAGGCAGATTATTTTTTTCTTTTTTAAGAACTTCATTTATTGTGTTGATACTCCTTAGTCCTTAACACTGTTAAGTACCCATAAGCACACCCATCCATGTACAGTTTCAGGGCAAGGAAGAACTGATTTAGTGGCCCTGTGAAGTTGTGCTTTTGGTATGCTTTTCCGGTTGCACACCAGTAGATGACACTTGCTGACATCTTTCACCGGTTTTAAAAGACATAGGAAATGTGAAATTGAGAGATGAATGACTGCTATAGGGCAAGGTACAGCTGTATAAGAAGTGGATAGAGGAAGCTGGGGAAAAGAGCAAGTACATAGAACTCTGGCTGCACAATGAAAGCCAGCAATTCAAGGCAGCCTCCCAGTTTAGAGGAGCAGGAGGGGGCATAATAGTACTCTAGTACAATAAGTGATTCTTAAGGTGGCCACCACATTCCCACCTCTTGGCATGCAAGCTCTACTTGTTCACTGTGGACCTATCTTGGGAAAATGAAGGGAATTCATTCCTGTGATTAAGGTTGCAGACAGTTGGATCCTTAGTTAATTAGGGAAATGATCCTGGATGGATCTGTTCTAACCAAGTGAGTGAGTCCTTAAAAGACACAAGGAGCAGAGTCATATACTCTCCTGTTGACCTGGTGGAAAGCTGTACCCCTGTTGTGGGTGGAGGTGGCCATGTGGCAAGGAACTAAGGGTGCCCCTCCAAGCTGCTGAGTTTGTTCCTGGCTGGCATCCAGCAAGAAAATGGAATCAGGGCTGGGGATACAGCTCAGCAGCACAAGGGCCTGTTTCATAAGCTCAAGGTCTTGTGTTCAATTCCAAGTACCAAATAAAGAGGGATTTGACTCCTCCATTGGAAAGTGAACTGAATTGTGCCAGTAGCCAGTGAATTTGTAGAGGAGCTTGAGCCTCAGCTGAGATTGATACTGATTCCAGCCCTGTGACACCCTGAGCAGAGGACCATTAAGTTGAGCATCCTGACCCACAGGGCTAGAAGATGAATGAGTGTTGTTGATGACCAGTAATTATGTGGCAGTTTGTAATAGGAACACTGAAATTCTATATGCTTTGGTACTAGAATTGCAATGCTACAAATAAGAAATTGCTATACCATGGGAGCTGATCGTGGAATCAGGCAGTGGGTGGAAGGAAGATGGAAGACTTCTGGTGCAAAAGAGAAAAACTCCGGCTGCCGTGAATAGACATTGATAGGAAGGTGGCCTCAAAGGATGCTGCTGGCGAGAGCATATGCTTTTGGGAACTGGAGGAAGGGGCTTACTCATAAGTGATCGGGTTGTAGGGCTTGAAAGTTTGAGATTTAAGAACTTGCCCTGAGTCATCTGGGAGATGTGTAAATTTATGTACTTTCTTCAGTGTTGTTATTCCAGGTACTGATCATGATGACATCTTTTGCTGGCAGGCAAAAGGCAGAGAAAAGTTTTGCATTTGTGGAAGAGAACAATGCAGCCACTTTTTTAATGTTTTATATTTTTATGTATTTGCTATAGGATCTCACTATGTAGCTCAGACTCAGTGGTCCTTCTGTTTCCAGCCTCATCAGCACTTTGATTATAGGGGTGCAGAACCACAACATGTCTCAGTGGCTGGCTCAGTATCCCCAGGGACACTTCTAGTTTATAATTCTTTATAGCTGAGTAATATTCCATTGTATAATAGTACCACATCTTTTTCAACTACTCTTCATATGATGGGCAGTTTGGTTGTTTCGAAGATTTGGCTGGTACAAATTGTGCTGCTATATACATAGGGGCACATATATCACTATGGTATGATGTTTTCAGTTCTTCTGGGAAAATTCTCAGTTGAAGGATAGCTTAATTGAATGGTATTTCCAGTCCTAGTTTTTTAAGGAGCCTTCACACAACTTTCCATAATGATTACGCCACTTTGCATTCCCACCAGCAGTGGAGAAGGGTTCCTTTTTCCCCACAGACTCTCCAACATTTGTTGTTGCTTGATTTCTTTATAAAAGCTATTCCTTCTGGCATGAGATAGTATCTTAAGTGTTGTTTTAATTTGCATTTCACGGATGCCTAGTGATGTGGAGCAGTTCTTCATGTATTTATAAGCCTGTTAAATTTCTTTCTCTGGGAAGTATGTGTTCATCTCAGCTACCCATTTCAGGATTGGCTCTTTGAATTTTGGCACCCTAATGGTTTTTAGCTCTTTATAATTTCTAGATAGAAGACCTTTGTCTGAATACTTATTAGTTAAATTTTTTTCAAAATTTGTGAGTTGTCTTATCACTCTGTTGGTAATTTCTTTTGACATGCAAAAACTTCTCAGCGGGAGGAAGTCCCAGTTGTTCATTCTTTCAAGTGTTAAACATGCAGTTTGATTTTTGTCCATGAACTGTTTGCCTACCCCTATGTCTTCCAAAATTTTCTCCCACTTACTCTTCCAGGAGATTTAATGTTTCTCTTTTAATATTTAGACATTTAATCCATTTTGACTTTAGTTTAGTGCATGGTGATAGACGTGGTTCAAGTTGTAGTTTTCAGCACATAGAGAGCCAGTTTTTCCAGCATCATCTGTTAAAGAGGCTATCTTTCTTCCAGTAAACGTGTTTGGCCCCTTTGCCAAAAATAAGTTGACTGAGTGTGCTCATATTTGCTTCTGCATTTTCTAATCTTTTCCAGTGACCCTCAGGTGTCTATTGTTTTGCAATTAATGCTGGTTTTATCACTATAGCTTTGTAGTATAACTTTACGTCAGGAATTGTAATACCTCCTGCCTTACCTTTGTTGCCCAGAATTGTCTTTGCAATTCTGGGTCTTTTTTGGTTCTAAATAAATTTGAGAGAGGCCCGGCAGGATGGCTCAGTGGTCTAAAGCACACCTGCTTAGGAAAGCTTAGGCGGCTGCAGGGACCGCGGTTCGATCCCTGGCACCACATACTGTGCCAGCCCTGCCCTCAGGGCAGGCTGAGCCGGCCATAAAAATAAAAAGTAAACAAACAAAAGTTCTGAAACAAGAAAAATAAAATAAAATAAAAAATTCTTTAAAAAATGAATAAATTTTAAGAATGATTTCTACAAGACTGTGAGGTATGCTGATGGTATCTTGATAAGAATTGCATTAAATCTGTATAACAATTTAGGGAGTATGGCCATCTTCACAATGTTGTTTCTTCCTACCCAGGAGCAGGAAATATCTTTCCATTTTCTTTAATCTTCTAGGATCTCTTTTTTCAGAGTACTGTAGTTTTCATTGAAAAGCGCTTTTACTTCCTTAGGTTAATTCCTAAGTATTTAATTTTCTTCAGTGCTAGCGTAAAAGGTGCTGTTTCTCAAATTTCTCTTTCAGTGTGTTTGTTATTGGTGTAGAGAAATACTATTGACTTTTGTGTGTTGACTTTGTAGCCTGCTATGCTACTTAATTTGTGTATTAATTCCAGTAGCTTCTTGGTAGAGTTTTTTGGTTCTTCCAAGTAGATTATCATGTCATCTGCAAATAGTGATGGTTTTACTTGTTCTTTAAATATTCTTTATGGCGGCTGGGAAAATGGTGGAACGAAAGGAGGGAGAGGAGAAGCCTGAGAAGTCGAAGCGAGCTGGAGCCGCCGGAGGACCTGAAGAAGAAGCACAAAAACCTGTGAAAACTAAGACAATTTCTTCCAGTAATGGAGGGGAAAGTTTCAGTCGCAGCGCTGAGAAACGATCAGCTGAAGAAGCTGCAGACCTCCCAACAAAGGCTACAAAGATATCCAAGTTTGGATTTGCCATAGGTAGTCAGACAACAAAGAAAGCACCAGCTATATCCATCAAACTTGGGTCAAGTAAGCCTAAAGAAACTGTTCCAACTCTTGCTCCAAAAACCCTTTCTGTAGCAGCAGCTTTTAATGAAGATGAAGATAGTGAGCCAGAGGAAATGCCTCCAGAAGCAAAGATGAGGATGAAGAATATTGGAAGGGATACACTAACATCAGCCGGACCAAACTCTTTCAATAAAGGAAAGCATGGCTTTTCTGATAACCAGAAGCTATGGGAACGAAATATAAAATCTCATCTTGGAAATGTCCATGACCAAGACAATTAAATGATGTGTTTTGTCTTTTTAAGATTGAGTGGTACACTAATAAGTGAGAGTTTGAAATTAGAAGTAATTTATGTTTTATATACAGATTTCAAGACATTTGCTAATTTTGTAGTTTTCGTGTGATTAGTTTCCAAAGGTTACAGATAATCAAAGAAATCAGAAATGGTATCTTTTTAAGAATTGCATATTTTTTTAAGACACAACTATTAGCCCATTAAGAGGGAGACAAGAAGTTACTGTCTGTGTAAAGCTGCAAGCAGTTACTCCTAAATTAACTCCCTTGCTCCTGAAACTGGCTCCTAGGAACAGCCTTAGAGAAAAGGGGAGAGTGTTGTATCAGAGAGAAAGCATTGCTTGGCTATTGACTGGAAGTAAACCTAGATGAAATTAAACAGCATTTTTTCCCCTCTGGGATTTGTTTTATTCCAAGTGGCCATATATTAGGTACTACATTGCTGTCAGTGGACACAGATGCTTAGCTTTTCTATGGAAATTAATTCTTTTTAAATTTTTATGTGATGTGTCGAGTATTTGAAATAGCCCATTTCACCTTAATCTTGTCTACCTTCATCAGTCTTCAAAGAACAGCCATTTGCTACCAAAGTGAATTAGTATTTTGAATGTGCTTATGTTGTTTTTTATTAGCTAGTTCCTGTAAGCATTTGCACCAGAACTTGAGGCAAATCATAAGGAAGCTGTTTCTTTTAAAATACAGACCACCACCAAAAATTTAAATGTACATACTGCTTAAGTATTTGGCTGGGTTTTATTTTTTAAAGGTATAAACACCAAAAAAAATTTAACATTGTATGAAAAACAGTAAGATGCATTTTCTTTAACTTTGTCTATGCGTGTGTTACTAAGTTAAATTCAATTTGAATTGAAGTCATTAAAGAATTATTAGAACAGTTAATATGGTTTAAGTGTACACATATTGACCAGTGAAGCATATTGTAGGTACTGAAAATGAAAGAACATGCATCTTCAAACACATTTTATTGAATTGCTCATCACATAGACTCTTTAAATCCGTGTATTGTAAGCTGTTTGTTTTGCATTTTTGTATTGTATATGGACTTTCTAATGTGATAGTTCAACACATCTTGAAAAGCATTGTCCAGGCAAAAGAAAGATGAAATGATTATTTCCTTCAGAACTCCTACAATGTTAAATTTGGAGGCAGCTTCAGACTATTTTATTGGTGTTAGTTACTTGCTGATCTTTTTAAATAGGTAGTAACTCCAGAGAAGAAACCTATGTATATTCCTGATAAATTGTTCTTTTACATTAAAGTTTAGATTAAGCCCCAAGTAAAACAATGGAAATGTATATAGAACTACTAGTTCTTACATGATTTAATTATATGAAGATACATGAATTTAACATTAACTTACTTTTATGTAGGCAAACTTAACTCATTTTTGTCCATTTTACTGTTTATTAAAATAACATCCCTCTCCTACATACTCTTTTCTTGACCCAAATGAAATACTAATGTAAGGTCAAGATGAGGAGAGAGAAATGACTGAGATGAATGTCTTTACTAAAATAACCAATAAATTTTGTCAAACTAAAAAAAATATTCTTTTTTTGTTGGTGTGTTTTTTTTAGTGGTACTAGGGATTGAGCTTGGGACTCTGTGCTTTCCAGGTAAGAGTTTATTCCACTGGGCTGTCTCCCTGGTCCTTGTTCTATAAATATTCTTATTCCTTTTATTTCTTTTTCTTGTCTAATGGCTGTAGCTAATCATTCCAGAACTGTATTGAATAGGAGTGTTGATAGGGGACATCCTTGTCTTTTTTTTTTTTTTTTTTTTTGAGACAGGGTCTCGCTATGCAGTTCAGGCTGGCCTTGAGCTCACTTTTGTAGCCCAGGCTGGTCTCGAACTCGCACTGATCCCCCTGCCTCAGCCTCCCGAGTGCTGGGATTACAGGCGTGTGCCACCACGCGCAGCCATCCTTGTCTTGTACCAGATTTGAGAGTAAAAAATTTCAGTTTTTCTCCATTTAGTATTGTAAGCTGTTGGACTATCATAGATGGCTTTTATCAGCTTGAGGTAGAGGCCCTCTATTCCAATTTTCTGTAGGACTTTGAACATCAGTGAGTGTTGGACTTTGTCAAAGGCCTTTTCGGCATCAGTTGTGATTTTTGGTTTTGGCTCTATTGATACAGTGTATTGCATTTATAAGCTTGTGTATATTGAACCATACTTGCTTCTGTGGGGTGAATCCTACCTGGTTATGGTATATAATATTCTTGATGATTTATTGTATTCTAGTGGTGAGGATTTTATTTTTTTATTTTTGGATATAAAATGTGTTTATTGATGATCATTTTTACAATCATCCAATATTGCTCTGTGGCATGAATTCACATTTAACAATCCAAACTTCTTTTCCCTGGTCCTCAATGCCACAATGGGCAATTCTACTCTCAAATCAGTGATACTCCAAGGTTGCTGGATGCTGGCAAATCTGTCTTTACATCACTCACAGTGAAAGAAGGGCTCTGTGCTCCTGAGGTCTAATTCATGATTCAGTCTTGGCCTGGACTACATCTCCCTACATTGTGAAATTACCACAGGCAGTTTGGGCTTATTGTTGGGGCCTGTAGGAACATTCTCAATCTTTCTTATCACTAGAAGTCCATCAATGATTTTCCCAAACACTACATGCTTCCCATCCAGCCAGTCACACTTCAAACAAGTGATAAAGAAATGACAGCTGTTTGTACTGGGACCACTGTTTGCCGTAGAAAGTAGTCCTGGAGCTGAGTGTCTGAGTTTGAAATTTTCATCTGCAAATGGGCCTCGATAAATACTGGTAACTCCAGTACCATCTCCATTAACAAAGTCTCCACCCTAAATCATGAAATCCTTTATGACCCTGTGGAACATGCTTCCTTTATATCCTATTGGAACCCCATCTTTTCTGAATTCTCCAGTGCAGAACTGCCTAAAATTTTCGGCCATCTTGGGCATGACATCTGCAAACAGTTCGATCTTCATGTGGCCAATTTCCTGGTCACCGATGCTGACATCGAAGAACACCATGGGGTTGAATTTGCCACCGCCATGGCTCTGACCTGGAACAGTGGTGAGGATTTTATTGAGGATTTTTGTATCTATGTTCTTTAGACTAATTGGCCTTTAGTTTTTTTTTTTTTTTTTTTTTTTTTAGTTGTATCTCTCTCTGGTTTTGGTATCCATCTAATACTTTCCTCTAGGAATGATTTTGGAAGGATTGCTTCCTTTTCGATTTCACTGAAGAGTTTGAGGAGTATTGGGATTATGTCTTCTATATATTTCTTGTAGAATTCAGTGGTGATTCTGTCAGGTCACAGACTTTTCTTTGTCGATAGGATTTTTATTACATTTTGTATTTCACTGGCTGTTATTGGGTTATTTAGAGTTCTTATATCTTCTTGATTCAGTTTTGGTAATTTGTGCTTTTCTAGGAATCTGTCCATTTCATCTGTGGCTTCAATTCTGTGAGAGTAAAGATACTCAAAGTAACTATTTATGATCCTCTGAATCTCTGCTACGTCTGTAGTAATTTCACCCTTTTCATTCCTTCTTCCTTGAATTTGAGTCCTTTCTTTCCTCTTTTTGATGAAGTTAGCTAGGGGCTTATCAATTTTATTTAATCTTTGAAAGAACCAGCTTTGTGATTCATTAATTCTTTCTATTGTTTTCTTTGTCTCAATTGAATTGATCTCTGCTCTAATCTTTATAATTTCCTCCGCATTTGGGCTTTGGATTTCATGTTCTTTTCCATTTCTAGTCGGTTTAGGTGCTGCATAAGTGTATTTATTTGTTCCAGTTCTGTTTTCTCAATGTGTGAGTTCAGAGCTATAAATTTCCCTCTAAGAACTGCTTCTATTGTATCGCCTAAATTCTGGTAGGCTGTGTTTGAATTTTCATTAAATTGTACATATTGTTTAATTTCATCTATAATCCACTGGTTGCTGAGAAGAGTTTTGTTTCATTTCCATGTAATTCTGGAGTTCTTGTGGTGTCTTTTGTCATTTATTTCCGATTTGATTGCACTGTGGTGAGATAATATGTATGGGATAATTTCTGTGTCCTTTCATATACTTAAGCATGACCTGTGGACTAATATGTGGCCTATTTTAGAAAATACCCATGTGCAGCTAAAAAAATGTGTATTCTCAAGTGGTTGGGTGGAACATTGTATGTATGTATCTTCACTAAGTCCACTTGTTCCAAATTCTGTTTCAGTTCTGCTACTTCTTTACTAATTTTTAAATCTTGACCTATCTTTTTCAGATACGGGTGTGTTAAGGTCTCCTGTTAAGATTGTGGTATTGGATATGAGATTTTTCATGTCCATTAAGATTTGTCTTATATAACTTGCTGCTCCTGTGTTGAGTGCATACATATTTATGAGTATTACTTCTTCATCCTGAATTTTTCCCCTGATCAGTATGTAGTGGCCTTCTTTATTTTGTTTGATCAATCTTGGTTTGAAGTTTAGAGTGTCTACGAAAAGATTTCTATCCCTACTTTTTTCTGAGGTGCTGGAGCACGTAGTATTGTTTTCCACCGTTTAACTTTTAGCCTATGAGTTTCTTTATGATTTAAGTGTGTTTCTTGTATACAGCATATGGTTAGCTTTTGCTTCCTTATCTTCTCTGCCAGTCTATTTCTTTTAATTGGAGAATTGAGTCCTTTTACATTGATGGTTATAATTGAAATGTATTGTCTTATGATTGACATGACTTTTGTTTACTACTGTTTATTACTTTTCCTCCTGTGTTTTATTGGTTACCCTACTTGCTGAGATCTTTCTGTTCTCATTTGTTGAATTTGGGTCATTTTGGTCCCTCTCTAAAATATTTTTAGTATGCTGTGTAGTGTGACTTTGACATGAAATTCTTTATTTGCTCCTTGTCGTGGAAGTATTTCACTTCTCCCTCATACTTGAAGGAGAGTTTTGCTTGGCGTAGCATTCTGGCCTGAAATTTGTTTTCATGAAGGACTTGAAGCACTCTGCGCCATGCTCTTCTTAACTTCTTGGTTTGTGAAGAGAAATCTGCCATTATTCTGATGGATTTTCCTTTAATTGTGATATGTTCTTTTCTCTAGCAGCTTTTAGTATATTATGCTTTTGCTGAATTTCTGGGATTTTGACTATTATATGTTTGGGTGTGTTTTTAGTTGGGTTCATGTTATTCAACGTTCTGTATACTTCAGTTAACTGAATGTTTGATTGCTTTCTCATATTTGGGAAGTTTTCTGCTATTACTTCTGCCCATATTTTTTGTATCATTTTTATTCACTCTTTCTCATTGATTCCTATCAATTTGATGTTGTTCATTTTTGCATCATCTTGCAGATGTTGAGTTATTTTTTCTGCATCCTAGTTGTTTTTAAGAGATCCTTTCTTACTTTTTCACTGGCTGCAACTGTGTCTTCAAGATCGAAACTATCTTCACTTTCATCCATAAAGTTTTGCCAACTTGTGATTTAGATTTTATTTTCTTGTATGTCTCCTTGAAACTCTTTCATGTGATCTGTTTCTTTCCTCTATTACTCAGTCAGGGATTCCATCATTTTTCTGTTCTCCTCTAATTTTTTTTTATCAGTGTCTTATTTAATATTATTTATGTCTTTCATTACAGTTACCCTTTCTCTAGTTCAGAGATTATTTCTGCTCTGTTCTCTTTATCTTTTCTGCATTCGTTTCCCTTATCTAGATGCTATTAATTTAGACTTGCTGTTTTTTACTTCAGGGGTTATTTTTGTTCTGATTTCCTCTATGTTTCTGCAATTGTTTTTCCACTTCAGATTCTATTAATTCATGCATTTAAAAAATTTCAAATGTTATCTCTGATCTCAGTTGCTCTATGCATTTCTGTACTTGTCTTTCTACCTCAGATTTAGAGGTTTTGGCTGAATGATTCCCATTTTCTTCCATGGTAGCATCTCTTGTATTTGATTTGGGTGGGCTCAGGCCATGCGATTGCATCTTACTCTTTGTTGTTATCATTTTATATGCAGTGATCTCTGCAATTTGGTGAAGTTATGCTGTTAGCACCTATGGGAATTTGGTCTGGATTCACCAAGCTTGTTCCCCTCCAGAAGTGCTTGGCTGCAATTTGGAGCTCAGGCCCCTGGCTGCTCTGAGGCCCTGTGGGTCAGAACTGTAGGTGGAGTTGGAGCTCTGGAGTTGAGGAGTCTGAGTTTTGATGCTGGCTGAGGTTCCTTACCAGCCACAGGTATGCGGGCCACAGGGGATGGCGGATGGTTCTGGAACTAAAGCTCGGGTGGGAGGAGCCAGGAGATGGAGCCATCTGAGGATCCTTACCATGCAGGTGCGCGGGACAAACAGGATGGCTGCTGGTTTTGGGACTGGAGCTCAGGCAGAGGGAACTGGGAGATGGAGGTGGGACAAAGGTCCTTACCCAACAGGCACGTGGGCTAGACAGGATGTCGGATGGGTTGGGGACTAAGTCCATTTCTTTAAAGGTGTGTTTCAGTTGTGTGTCTCTTTGCTATTTCTTTTTTTCTTGTTAACTTATCTTTTAGAGGTAAGGGGGTGTTAAGTTCCCCTGTGAAGATTTTGACATTGGATATTTCATATCTATTTTTGTTATATAATTGGGTCCTCTGTATTTGGTACATACATACTTATGAGTATTATCTCTTCTTGTTTTTTTCCCCCTAACCAGTATGTAGTGACTTTTTAAAATCTCAGTTGATTGTTCTTGGGCTGAAGTTCTGATTTTTCTGGGAACAGAATTACTGCCCATACCTTTTTCTGAGGTTCTGAGACAAGCAGTATTGTTTTCCATCCTTTGACTTTCAGTCTATCAATTTCTTTGTGTGTTAAATGTATTTTGTGTATCCAGCATATTGTTGAATTTTTTTCTTAATCCATTTTGCCGATCTCTGTGTTTTTATGGGTGAGCTGAGTCCATTTACATTGATGTTATAATTGACATACATTGACTTATGTTTGTCATGTTATTTTCCTGTTGTTGCTTACATATTTTTCTCCTGTGTTTACTTGTTTGCCCTATTTCATGGGTTCTTTCCATTGTGATTCTTGGAAAGGATTTTTTTTTTTTGGCTGGCTGAGGCTGCCTTAAGGCTGGGTGTGAGGACTGAACCACTGTCCCCTATTCATGACTGGGATTGCCTGCACAGGTGCTTGAACCACTGACCTAATCCAAAAACCTCCCATTGCGATTCTTGGAATTGTGGTCATTTTGATCCTATTCTAGATTATCTTTTAGTACTCTGTGTAAGGTTGGTTTGATTGTTATGAATTTCTTTAGTTGTTCTTTGTCATGGAAGTATTTCACTTCTGCATTAAACTTGAAAGAGTTTTGCAGGATGTATCAGTTTGGGTTGCCATTTGTTTTCTTTTACGAGTTGAAATACTTTGCTCCCTTCTGTTCTTGACTTAATGGTTTGTGAGGAGAAATCTACTATTATTCTGATTTTTCTCCTTTAAATGTCATCAGTTTCTGTTCTCTCACAGCTTTCAGTATGTTTTTCTTGTGCTGAATTTCTGGGATCTTGATAACTATGTTCCTAGGTGTAGATTTAATTGGGTTGATATTATGTGGAGTTCTATGCACCTGGGTTACCTGAATGTCAGATTGTTTCCCAGTATTTTGAAAGTTTTCTGCTATTTCTTCTACCCATATTCATTTTATAACATTTGTGTTGTTTTCTTCTTTCTCAGTGGTGCCCATTAGTCACATATTGGTCATCTTTGCAACATCTTGTGGCTGTTGAATTATTATTTCCTGAATCCTAGTTATTTTTTAATTGATCTTTCCTTAGGTTTTCATCAGCTGCAATACTGTCTTCAAGGTTTGAAAGTATTCATTTTCATTGAAATTGTTTTGGCAAATTTTGTTTTTAATTTCATCAATATCTCTTTGAACCTGCTTCATACATTCTGTTTCTTTCTATCTTGCTCATTCAAGGTCTCCATCATTTTTGTATTCGCCTTAATTTTTTATTCAATGTCCTCTTTTGAAACAGTTAGTAATTCTTTCATTATAGTTCTCATTCCTCTTTTTACTTGGGAGATTATTTTTGATCTGATGTCCGAGTCTAAATCCTTCTGCAGTTGCTTCTTTACTCCAGATCCTATTATTTCTAGTCTGAATTCATCTGTAGTCTTCTGCAATTTTTTTTCCCTGAGGATTCTATTATTTCAGAGATTTCAGGTATGTGACTTTGAATTTCTTCTGTGCTAATGTCTCCTGCGTTTGTTCTGGGTGGGCTAAGCGCTTGATATTGCATTTTCCTCAGTCTCTTTGTCATTTTCTGTTTCAGAAATTCTGCCTAGTTGCCTCCATTTGATGTACCTGGAATTATCCAGGCAGACTAGTTTACCCCAGTTACCTGTTGCCACCTTTGTCTTGAGAGTATGCTCCTGTGTATCTGGTTCCAGGTCTGGCCGCCACTGGGCCTAGGAATATGCCTCCGCTCAACAGGTTGTGATCTACCGAACTCAAAGTTGACCAGCTGCATCTGGCTTGGGTTTGGCTGCTGTGACTTGGTGCTTTGAGCTGCAGCTTGTGTATGTGAACCCATTGCCCCACTAACTAGCTGTTTTGCTCCTGGCTTAGCCCATTTGGTTTCCCACCTAGATGCTCTGCTCCGAGTTCTCCCTCAGGGTTACACACTGAGCTCCTCTGCTTGAGTTCTGCCACCTGGTTCCAAACAAAGCCTCTCTGTGTGAGTTCCCTGAAAGCCATGCTTTGAAGGAACTCTTATAGTGGAACCTGTTGTGTCAGGTAGTATTGTTTACTGGCAGTTCTCTAAATTTATCTGTATATAAAGTGTATTGTTTATTGATAAAAATATGCGAATGTAAATCTTGCTTATATAATAAGTATTCAATCATGATTTAATCCATTGTTTAGAAATTAGAGCAAGGAAAGATTTTGCTGAGGATAAATATTTTATTATTAATATTGTTTAGACATACCAGTACACAGTGATATTTTATCAGTCCAAATTTGTATTGGTTTTCATGGTCCTTTCATCTGGGTGTGAGGAACAGGGCTAAAGCCTGACTCCTTGAAGCTGGCCTGGTGTTGTAGCAGGTCCTGAGCTTGATTTTGCAGCCAGGTGTAGGGCATTCATGGAGCTTCAGTGTAGGGTCCTGTCTGGCACCAGGGGTTACTGGTTGTGCTGAATCTTGTTTTTTTTTTTTTTTAACTGGGGATTAAACTCAGGTCCTTGCGTTTGCCAGGCAAGAGCTTATTCTACTGAGCTATCTCCCCAGCCCTGTCCTGAATCTTGGGATGAATCACTAGAACTTGGGGCTAGCCTGGTGAGGAGTGGGCATGCAGCCTTGATCCTTGAGGCAGTCTGAAGCCTAATCTGTGGATGCTGGGCTGTTAGCTTGGCTACAGGGATGTCTCTGAGCTTGGGTCTTGGATCCTGGCCTGGGATCTAGTTTCCATTAGAACTGACCTGGACTCTGGGGCTTCGGGTCCCAACATGGTCCCTGTGGCCACAGGAGCCAGCCTGAAGCTGGGTTAAGGCAAGCAGGTTGAGTGATCATGGCAGTCCTAGCACCAGAGTTCATGGAGACTGCTGGGCACCAGGGATATTAGTGCTTGCTTGGACCTTGGATCTGTTAGAGGGACATGGCCTCTGATTCCTGTAGAACATGGAAATATGGGGGATTGCCTGGAACCTAGGGAAAAAAGTATTTGTGGAAACCAACCTAGAACCTGGATGTGCAGGTACCAGTCTGACCCAGGCTAAGCTGCAGTCTAAGGCCGGCCAGGTACTGGGGTGGGACTAATGTCTTGGGCCACAGTGGAAGACCTAGTATTGGGGCTGACCTACAGACTGGGACCATGGGATCTGGTGTATAATTGGTACAGACATGGATTCTGGGCTGTAACAACATCCTGGTATGCATGTGGGGACTCTGGCTTGATCTAGAGCATGTGTCTGTGGTGTCTGACTTAGTGATGGGCAGGCTTGGAGACTGGGTCCTGCGTGTCGGTTTAACTGTGGTGTTGCAGGGCCTGCCTTGCTTTGAGCTTGATTATTACGGGCTTGATGCTGAGGTTCACAGCCAAGTGGGTGGCTCAGTTCACTCTCTTCTATACTGAGGATTTCTCTATAGTGTGTTCCTTTTAATATCACAGAGGACCTTTGGACCAGTGGCAGTAGAAATGAGCCTGAATCAAATACTATGACCAGGCTGGGCGTGGTGGCGCACGCCTGTAGTCCCAGCACTTGGGAGGCTGAGGCAGGAGGATCAGTGTGAGTTCGAGCCCAGCCTGGGCTACAAAAATGAGCTCAAGGCCAGCCTGAACTGCATAGGGAGACCTTGTCTCAAAAAGACAAAAAACAAAACAAAAAAACAAAATAACAACAACAAAAAACCAAATACTATGACCACACGCACATGCACAGGGACACACACTCTTGAGTAGCCAAAGCTTTATTGGATCATGCTAGTAGTGGGGGGTGCTTCACTTGAATTGGGGCTTTAGCTCAAAGGAGTCAGCAGTGTGTCAAGACAATGCCCAAATGGATGGTCACAAAATGGAGAGCAGCAGATTTTTAGTAATTTTCTAGGGTGGCTAAGAGTCCAGTAATTCCCATTGTTCAAGGCAACATTCCAAAACATATTTCTTGTGATGAGTGTGGACTACCTAGAGAATGTTGGGTTTTCGTGTTTCCAGTACATTCAGTGCTGTGCTTGGTGGGTCTGAATCTTGTGATAGGGCTTAATGTCTACAGATGTTTGAGTTTAGAGGCTTCTGAAGAAGCACAAGGTTTAAGGAAGTACATAGGGGAGAAGGAAAGAAAAAGAAAATGCATAGCAGTTCTACTGAGCTTCTGGCCAGGTTAACCCTGTGTTTGCAGCAGCTTTGGACTAAACAGAGAGGGAAATGCATGTATTTTATTCCTTTTTAGTTAGGTCACATTTCTTTGATCACTAGAGCAATGATGTTTTCAGCAAAAGCAGCCTTCTTCACATCCTTGAGAAATAACTCTGGCAACTGTCGTCACATCCCCCAGTACAAAGGAGTAAAGTACAGCAAGACTAGAGGGAAAGTAATAATGACTATAAAAAATAAAATTAGTGTTGTGAGTAGACTAAGAGCAAGTGAGGCCAGAGGGCTTATTGGGGATCTTACTTGGTTAGAGCTTCTTGCCTCATGTGCACATCCTGCTTCTGTGGTTGTTATCTGTGTCCGATTGTGGGTCTGCTGAAGCATGCGTCCTGCAAAGCTGCATCACTTTCTGGGCCCAGAACTTCATTCCGCTGTCCCAGCCTTCATCGCACCACTGTCTCATGATACTGATCCCTAACTTTCTCACCTGGCATTGGAGAGGGATGACACAGGGAGGGTGAAACTGTCCTTGTCACCCTCCTCAGTGTGTCTTGTCTTATTTCTGTGCTTTAGTTGCTGTAAGTTTTACCTGGATTCAAGAGCACCTGATAAGGTATTTTCATATATGGATAGTTTCAATTAATGATTCTTGGAAGGGAAAGATCCTGGAGATTCCTATTTAATCATCTTTGTGCTATCGACCTGAAAATATGTACTTTCAACTTGCATTGAGACTAGGTTTTCTCATTTTTATTTTGTTCATAAAGGATATATAGCAGCTTAAGTGTCATGGCCAAACATGTAACTATGTTCTATTGTGGTGGCAGTAATGTTTGGATCCTAAAAAGTCTCCATTGCTTTTCAGTAAAAGTTGTTTTCTAAAGCTGAGAAGTCTAGAAATGGATGTTATGGTTGTGAGTCTCAAACATTTTTCAGTCTGTTCATTCATTACTTTTTTAATGGTTCCAGTGGTATATTTCACATTATGTCTATTTCCTGCATTAAAAGTAGACAATGAACCAGATCTTGTATCAGCTTTGCCAGCTTAGCTTTCCTCCAAACCCCACCGTCTGCCCCCACCCATCCCCCATACGCTCAGGACTGAAGCTTTGTGGGCCGTGACCCCCCTCCTCCCACCCAGCCACATATCTGCCACGTGGACCCCTCTGAGGCACCCCCATGTCTGTCCTCTGCTCTTTACCACGGTGACTTCCACCTCTGCCATCCCGACAGCCCATGCGCATGCTTTACACCCTGCCGGACCTGGAGCTCCAGACTAATGTCCATGCTCCCTGCCCTGTGTCTCCATGCCCAGAGGATCCGCTGCTGTTCCCCCGGCCACCACCTCATGTCGAACCTTCTCACTGCAACCACACAAAGCACTTCTCATACTTGGTCCAGCTAAGCCTGCCCCGCACCAAGCTGGCCCTGTCACATCTATACCTCTGGTCTTTGGACATGATGGACCATCATCTCTCTTCTTAGAGCTTGCTGTGTGGGTGGGCCTTGGACTAGAACCAGCCACACTGACAGGAAGTCACTCCCTTACCCACGGAGCCCACTGGTTGGAAAGCCACCCACAGGCAGAGTGGCAAAAACAGAGGAACCCATTGAGTAGGGCACAGTGAAGGAAGCAGTGATGTTTGCGGTGGGGAAGGGCTGCCCTGAATGGTGACAATGATCCTCATGGCCCTGGATGTGTGGCCCTCATGTACAGGAGCCTGAGCAGCTTGAGGACAAGCACATCCCTCCCCATATCCCCACTCCACACTGTGATACAGAAACAGGCCTGCACTTACCCTGAAGGAGGGGAGGGAAACAGTTTGGAAGTCACAAAAATATATTAAAACAACTGTTGTCTTCTTTCTCCAAACTGGCCTCTCTGCCCACTGTCCCATGGCCATGCCCCCCACCGACTTTCAGAGAAAAAGATGCCCAGGGTAGGGATATGGAAGTGCCCCAGCTGCCCCTCCAGCCTGGAGTGAAGGCGATTACGAGTCTCTACAGGCTCAACCCTACCACCGGCAAGCAGACCACTGTGAGGCTGGAAGTTTAGGAGGGTCAGGCAGGACACAGTAGAATGCCATGCCTTGGCACAGGGACAGAAAACAGGAAAGAAGTGAAAGGAGAAAGAGTGTATGTTACAGCAGCATGGAGGGTAGGGGTGAGGGCAGCTGGGGGTTGGCAACTGGGGGATTTGCAGGCAGGAGACACCCTCTAAGAGTAGAGGGAGAATGGGGAAGTGCAAGAGTCAGAACAGACCTTTAGAGAGAGAGGAAGGGGGCTGTGGGAGAGGAGAAGGGCACCAGGCATCTGGGAGATGGAGAATATGGGTCTTGACAAGGCCTTGGCCAGAGAGCAGAGAACAGAAGGCAGGGAAAGGGGCAGTCCCAGAGCAGGCACGGCCAGGCTGCAACTACTACTCAGCCCAGAAAACCAACCAGTGCATGCCTAGGGCTCAGGCCCAACACCACACTAGGGAGACAAGCAGTGCCACCCAGAATTGGCAGGGAGGTGAGCAGTGCCCAGGCAGCCTCAGCTGGATCCAAGAGCGTGAGGAGCTATACGCTGCCCTCACACGTACTAAAAGTTCCTGTGGCCCAGTCTTTTGAACATGCTCACAGAGCCTGCACGGTCCATCTGGGCACCAAGACCCTTGCTGGAGCTGCTCCCTGGGCAGCCCACCAGAGTCCTCTTAAGGGTGACCTTGAGCTCAGCTGAAGACTTACTCTTGGTGCTGGTGACCTGGCTCTCCTGGGCCTCAGACACAAGGGTGGCCTTGCCCAGTCTCTGGATGATGCTGCCTTTCGACAGGGACTCTGGCTTCCACTTAAGCCCTGGGGCAGGAGGAAAGAGCAAGGTACCACAGAGTTGAGGTGGTTGCTGGTGTTGCTGAGCTTGTGGCCTTAGCTTTGACAGTGCCTGTGGGGGACTGGCCTTGGCTTGGTCCCATCCTAGCTTCTTCAGGACGCCAACATACTGCAAGCAGAGCTGCTGCTATCAGTGTTGCTGTCAGATGCTAGGTCCACATCCACTTCTGGGGTGGCCCCCAGGTGGCTGAACACTAGTGTGGGCCTGCTCCCTGTGGTCGTGTTGGCCTTGGTCTTAGTGCTGAGGCAGTCAAACACAGAGATCCTGTGCAGACCTTTGGCTATTTGTTGCTACTCCAGGATCTTGTGGGTGGTGGTGGTGCCATTGGGCATTTTGATGTATTTCCCTTCCATCTTGGCAGTGACCTGGTGCCACTGGGCAGGAACTTCCAGGCTGTCCTCCTCCCCATATGCCAGGACAGCTCTACAGGTGCCACAGCATAACTTCCCTGGCAGGGTCCCGGGGCTGCAGAGAACTGACTCAGGGGTAGCTTTGCCACTAGTGGTGCACCACGTTGCTGTGCTTCAGGATGGGGATGATGTCACCCAGCACGGTCACGCCCAGCTCATTCATGATTTCCCTGTTGAGATACAGCAGCATGCTCTTCTGGATCCTATTATCCACAAACATCACAGTGTAATTCATACCGAGGTGGGGATGCCGGCTTCCTTGAAGAATGGGATCTACTCGGAAGCAGCCATATTCACAGAGACCATCGACTCCCTGGTCTTGACCTTGTTCCCAGCAGCCTTACTAGGATGGAAAAACAAGTTCTCCTTGATCCTGAGCCATGGAGTTGCTTCTTTTAAGTGTTTACAACATGCGAGGAATTAAATATATGCAGATCTCATTTTCATAACCAGCCATTTTAATTTGAATCTGTTGAGCTGTTTCTCTGCTACAGGTGATACATGTATCTTGCATCAGAATCCATTCACCAGCCGGGTGTGGTGGTGCACGCCTGTAAGCCCAGAACTCGGGAGGCTGAGGCAGGAGGATTGGTGCGAGTTCGAGACCAGCCTGGGCTACAAAAGTGAGCTCAAGGCCAGCCTGAACTGCATAGCGAGACCCTGTCT
Organism: Myocastor coypus; assembly: GCA_004027025.1. NCBI lineage: Eukaryota > Metazoa > Chordata > Mammalia > Rodentia > Myocastoridae > Myocastor > Myocastor coypus. The sequence goes on from PVJA010037138.1 coordinate 20,274, forward strand.
CAAAAAGACAAAAAAAAAAAGAATCCATTCACCAAACCTATCAGCCCTGGCCCAACAAGCCTGCGCCCATTCATGCCCTCATTCATTACTTTTACTTGTACCTAGTTAGTAAGTTTGCTGTGATGTGCTTCAAGTGTTAATGGGGAATAGACTTTCAAACTAACAGTTGATTACACTATATGGTTCCTTGTGGCAGTTCAGTCTCCTCTCCAGGAAGATATAGAGGAAATCAGGTTAGAAATAATCTCTAAAATAAAAAAAGACAGCTGGGAGCTGAGCCTGCGCACCCGCCGCGGGTAAGCCCCTGCGCCCCTCTGCCCCGCCTCTGCGTTC
>PVJA010037139.1:0-20602 GCA_004027025.1 Myocastor coypus
GTGTTGTGGTTTTTTTTTTTTTTTTTTTTTTTTTTTTTTTTTTTTTTTTTTTTTTTTTTTTTTTTTTTTCTTGTTTCAGAACCTTTGTCTATTCACTCATTTTCATGGCTGGCTCAGCCCACCCCGAGGGTAGGGCTGGCGCAGCATGTGGTGCTGGGGATTGAACAGTGGTCCCTGAAGCCGCCCAAGCTTTCCCAAGCAGGCGCTTTATACCACTGAGCCATCGGCTGGGCCCCTAGTCTATGAGTTTCTTTATGAGTTAAGTGTGTTTCTTGTATACAGCATATTGTTGGATTTTGCTTCCTTATCCACTTCGCCAGTCTATTTCTTTTAATGGGAGAATTGAGTCCATTTACATTGATGATTATAATTGAAATGTATTAACTTACGATTGACGTGTCTTTTACTTACTACTGTTTACTCCTTTTTCTCCTGTTTTTTGTTTGTTTGTTTTTGTTGTTGCTGTCATTTTTGAGACAGCGTCTCACTAAGCAGTTCAGGCTGGTCTTGAGCTCACATTGATCCTCCTGCCTCAGCCTCCCAAGTGCTGGGATTACAGACATGTGCCACCACGGCCAGCTCTCCTATTAATTGGTTGCCCTATTTGGTGTGTTCTTTCTGGTCTCATTTGTAGAGTTAGGTCATTTTGGTCCCTCTCTAAAGTATTTTTTAGTAGTCTGTGTAGAGTGGCCTTTGACATCATGAAATTCTTTAGTTGTTCCTTGTCATGGAAATATTTCACTTCTCCCTCATACTTGAAAGAGAGTTTTGCAGGATATAGCTGTCTGGGCTGGAATTTGTTTTCATGAAGGACTTGAAGCACTCTGCTTGAAGTTCTTCTTGAATTCATGGTTTGTGAAGAGGAATCTGCTGTTATTCTGACGGGTTTTCCTTTAAATGTGATGTTTCTTTTCTCTAGTGACTTTTAGTATATTATTCTTCTGTTGGACTTTTAGGATCTTGACTATTATCCGTCTGGGTATATTTTTAGTTAGGTTTAGGTTGATGTTATTTGGGATTCTGTATGATTCAGTAAGCTGAATGTCCCATTATTTTCTCATATTTGGGAAGTTTTCTGCTATTATTTCTGCCCATATTCTTTTTATATCATTTGTATTGACTCCTTCTTTCTTATTCATTCATACTAATCTCACATTGTTCATTTTTGCATCATCTTGCAGATGTTGAATTATTTTTTTCCTGCATCCTGGTTGCTTTTGAGAGATCCTTTTGTACCTTTTCACTAGCTGCGACTGTGTCTTCAAGGTCTAAAACTCTATTGTCAGTTTCATTTATATGGTGTTGCCAGCTTGTAATTTAGATTTTATTTTCTTGTATATATCTCTTTGAAACTGTTTCGTGTGATTTTTTTTCCTATATTGCTCATTTGAAGATTCCATAATTTTTCTATTCTCTGCTAATTTTTTATCCATGTCTGTTTTTTTTTTTTTTTTTTAAATCTGGGACCGAGGTTCAAACTCACAACCTTGCACTTGCCAGGCAGGCACTTGTACCACAGAGCTATCTCTCCAACCCCTCCATGTCTTCTTTAAAGGCATTTATTAAGTCTTTCATTATGGTTATCCTTTCTTTTTCTACTTCAGAGTTTATTTCTGCCCTCATGTTCTCTCTACCTTTCTGTAGTTGTTCCTTTACTTCAGACACTATTAATTTAAAGAACTCTTTTTTTACTTCAGAGGTTATTTCTTTTTTTTTTTTTTTTTTTTTTTTTTTTTTTTTTTTTTTTTTTTTTTTTTTTTTTTTTTTTTTTTTTTTTTTTTTTTTTTTTGAGGCAGGGTCTCGCTATGCAGTTCAGGCTAGCCTTGAGCTCACTTTTGTAGCCCAGGCTGGTCTTGAACTCACACTGATCCTCCTGCCTCAGCCTCCCGAGTGCTGGGATTACAAGCGTGTGCCACCACGCCCGGCTTAGAGGTTATTTCTGATATGATCCCTCTATACTTTTCGGCAGGTTTCTTTTTTTTTTTTTTAACTTTAAACTCTGGTAACTTAAAGATTTCTCTTTTATACTTCAGAGGTTATCTCCAATCTGAGTTCCTCTACACGTTTCTGCATTTTTTTGTTTACTTCAGATGCTACTAATTCAGAGATTTCAGCTTTGTGGTTCCCATTTTCTTGTATGGTAGCATCTCCTGTATTTGTTCCAGGTAGGCTCAGGAACTGACATTGCATTTTGCTCCTTGTCTGTATCATTCTGTATAGCAGTGATCTCTGACCTTTGGTGTAGAACTTTGGTGACATTACACTATTAGCACCTACTGAAATTTTGGTTTGGATCCACCAAGTTTGATCTTGTCCAGATGTGCCTGTCTGGGTCTGGCTGCTGTGCTCAGCTTCTTCCTGGTGCAACTTTTGGCTAAGAGCCCACTGTGCTCCTCTGGCAATATGCACAGCTCCTGGGTTAGCTGGTGGGGTCTGACTCCCAGCCTCTTTGCAGGAAATTTTGCTGCAGTGCTCCACAGCAGATGCCAGAGATGGGTTCTGGACAAAGTAGAAGTTTCAGTGATTCAAGGGTGCAGGCCTAGTGATCCTTCCTATGTGCCTGCCAGTCATGAGCTGTGGGCAGGGGCAGAGTTCTGGTGGCAGTGTGGGGACTGCAGGCTGAGAGATCCTAACTGTGTACCCGCTGGTCTGTCTGAGCTGCTGTGGACAGGGGCCAAGTTCTGGTGGCAGTGTGAGGACTGCAGGCTGAGAGGTCCTAACTGTGTGCCCGCTGGTCAGTCTAGGCTGCTGTGGGCAGGGGCTGAGTTCCAGTGGAGGTGCAGGGTTTGCAGGCCGAGAGGTCCTACCTGTACACCTGTCAATCAATCAGGTGGGAGCTGCTGTGAGCAGGGGCTGAGTCAAAAAGGTTTATTTAGCGCACAGTTTGTGGCAGTTTCAGTTGATACTTGGCTAGCTCCAAGATGGGTGGCACATGGCAGAGGGAAGCAGTTCTTGGGAGTGAGAGACAGCACAAGCAGCAAGGGCAAAAAAGAGGAACAGGAGGAAGGAAGCCTCTTTGCTTCCTTCATATGGTATGCAAGCAACCCACCCGAGGGAGGATGTAGCACTCACACCCATTATCCCAGCATGGACCATGAATCGTAAACTCCAGAAGCATGCCCCATGACTATACCAGGCTTTGGGGGGGACACCTAGACAAAACCATAGTAATAATCAATCCTCCTTGATAGCTTTTTTTTTTTTTTTTTTGCGGGACCAGGGTTCAAACTCACAACCTTGCACTTTCTAGGCAGGCACTTGTGCCACGGAGCTATCTCCCCAGCCTCCTTCCTTGATAGCTTTTAAGACTTCTTTTTCTTGTTTTCAGGTATGGCTATGAGTACCTAAATCTTTTTTTTTTTTTTTTTTTTTGTCTTTTTGAGACAGGGTCTCACTGTGCAGTTCAGGCTGGCCTTGAGCTCACTTTTGTAGCCCAGGCTGGTCTCGAACTTGCACCAATCCTCCTGCCTCAGCCTCCCAAGTGCTGGGATTACAGGCATGCACCACCACGCCCGGCTCTTCTAAACCTATTTTCCATTCGTTGTATTTGCTTGGAGAAGGAGGAGGCTGCAGCATCTTGGTTTCTACAGCACTAAGTGTGGTAGACATATTTCTATGATGCATACTCTGTGTGTGTGTAAGAGGGGGTGCACATGCATGCACACGTGTGTGCACACACTACTGGGGATTGAACCTGAGGCCTTTGCTCTAGCAACATCCAGCCCTTTAAAGAAAAATTCATGACAGGGTCTTACAAGGCTGCTAAACTGCCCAGGTTGTGCTCAAACGTGATCCTCCTGCCTCTGCCTCCCAAAATGCTGGGCTTATAGATGTGTGCTTGCACGCCTGCCTGCCTTCATTGCTTTGAGTCACTGGCTTTTGTGCAACACTGAATTGCAGAAGCCTGATGCCTCTTGGGCCCTGAGGAAGTTCCAAGAGCTAGATGGATGCAGTGGCATCAAATTGCCACACTTCTGCGGCTGTGGTTTTGTGTCTTCTTAGAATTTTCCTCTCCCCTTCTTCAGTGTCATCAGCCACTACCTCATCCTGTCTCCCCCAACCCCCGCCATCTCGATCTGCTGGCTGTGGGGGCTTCTCTCCGGCCACTTCCTCCAGCCCCCCTGGTTGCCCCCTGCACCAACGTGCTCCAGGCTGACACAGCCTATGGTCCCCTTCTCCACCCCTGGGGGACTCCTGCACTTAGGGCTCCCTCTCATGTCCCCTCTACCTCCCCAGATCAGCCCCCAGAAAGAAACGGCCAAGGAGTTGACTTCCTCACTGTTCTGCCACTGTACTAATGAAAAACTGTATCTCTCTTGTAATAAAAGCCCAAGCTAATGGGCTTGATATAACAAAAGCCTTTCGTATTCCATGTTAAAAAAAAAAAAAAAAAAAACCTCAGAGGTAGGCAGTTTGAGACTAAGATTCTGGCTCATTAGTTACCAGAGACTACTGTACCATATTTCCCTGAAAATAAGACCTGACTGAAAAGTAAGCTCCAGTAGGATTTCTTGGGATGCTCGTAATGTAAGCCCTGCCTCCACATAAGCTGTTACCATCTTCAGCCGGATGGATGTATTTAGTGCAGCCTATGCAATACACATATAATAAATTATGAAATAACATTAATATGTAATTAAATATAAAGAATATTATTGACATTAATACTTGAATGACAATATAAATTTAAGTATTTGTAAATATACAAATAGACACTTTTTTAAAAAAATTATTTATTTAGTATAATCTCACCATGGAGCTCAAATTTACAGTGATCCTCCTGTTGTAGCCTCCCTAGTGCTGGGTTTACAGGTGTGCACCATGATGCCTAGTGTTAGTGGCCAGCTCAGGCACTTAACTGTTCTTTCTTTCTTTTGTTCTTTTCTTTTTCTTTTTTTTTTTTTTTTTGTCTTTTTGAGACAGGGTTTCGCTATGCAGTTCAGGCTGGCCTTGAGCTCACTTTGGTAGCCCAGGCTGGTCTCGAACTCACATCGATCCTCCTGCCTCAGCCTCCCAAGTGCTGGGATTACAGGCGTGCGCCACCATGCCCGGCATCATTCTTTTCTTTTTTTGGGGGGGACCAGGGTTTGAACTCACAACCTTGCACTTGCCCAGCAGGCACTTGTGCCTCAGAGCTATCTCCCCAGCCCCTTTTTTTGTACCAGCGATTCAACTCAGGACCTCAGGACCTTGCATAAGCTACTGAGCTATCTCTCTGGCTCTCACAACCTATATCTACTTCCTAGCTCTCAAGTTTATTTCAGTACAGATGGAATGAGTCATTGCTTTAGATAAATGCAAATGCTTTGATTTTTTTCATGGGCCATAGCTATTTTCACAGATCTCATCAGTAACTACAAATAGATGAAATGTTAAACGTCAAAAACATTGTGCCAAGTCAGCTAGCCCACAGTCGTTACTCCACTTCCACCTCTGCTGCGCGTCCGCACTGCTGGCCAGAACTGGTCTGCGCCCTGCCACAGTCACAAAGGCCCCGGCAGTGAGGTGCTCTGACCTCAGTGTTCTGACCTCAGTGCTCCGCAGTGGCCTGCGGAGGGAAGGCGGCTGTGATCTATAGGAAGAGGAAGCTCTAAGTGACCCGTACCTGCAGTCTGGGACCACAGTGTAGTCTGCATTCTGGGAGGCAGAGGCAAGAAAATTGCAAATTCAGTTCCCCCCTGCCAGGCAACTTAGCGAAAACCTGTTTTCAAAATTAAAAACTAAAGTAAGGGTCAAGGGTGTAGCTCACTCAGCTCAAAAGTCCTGGGTTTGGTGTCCTGTGCCATAAAACAACCGCAGCAATGAAAACTTCCGATGCTCTCGCTCTTGAGCACACAAACACTGCGTCTTTCTCTGTGCCTGGCTGGGTTTACGAAGGTTGCCGGACTCAGTTCTGGCCTCTGGGGCAGGCGCAGATTATTATGCTCTTCTTTCTGCACTTCTAGAGCTGATGCTAGTTGGAAAAGTAAGGTAGGGAGAAGAAAACGAACCAGAGCAAAAGCGGGCAGCCTGAGCTCAAGAGCTGCGGATTTGGGAGGGCGCAGGGCGCGTGTCCTCTGGCCCTAGTAGTAGTCCCCAGGCCCAGACGGCTCCTCCCTTTCCTCTTCCTCCAGTCTGCCCACAGCCAGGCCTGGCTTCCAGCCAAACCTTCCGGAAATCCCGTACCCAACTTCCAGCTTTTGACGCGATGGCTCTCCGGAGACTATGCCCATTGTCCTCCGAAGCAGAACAATGGAAGAGCAGGGCCCTCGCTGGCCGCGGCTAGGCCCTGGCCGGGCTCCCCCAGCAAGGGCTTCCAGGCTCTCCAGGCCGAGTTTCCACCTTGTCGAGGCAGGAAGCCAGGCGGTCAGGCCGGTCCCAGAGCACACCCAAGGGCCTTTCCTCCCTCAGCAGGGCGAGGAAAGAATCTCATACAGGACTGGAACTGAACACCTGCCTGCCAGGGCTCTAGAAGGGCAGGGAGCACAGGGCCCGCCTGTCGCGGGTGCTGACTCCTTCTAAGTGACTCAGTCTCCCCAGTCACTGAGGTGAAGGCAGCCGGGTCATTCCAAAAGGGGTCATTCTAAAAGGATTGGCAGCGTCCTCTAATCAGTGCCCTCCCCAACTCTGACCCTGGAGGACCCCGTCCCCTTCCGCACGAGGCCCGGCCGGGTGGGGGCGGGGCGCGGGCGGAGCTTCGCCCCCCATCCTGGCGCCGGCAGGGGTCGGGTTACCCAGGCGTCTGGATTTGAATGCGCAAATAAACAGAGGTAGCTTTGATCTGCAGGCCGGAGGGAGGGAGGGGATAAGAAAACTGAGTGCCCTGGACGCAGAAGTGCAGGCTGGGGCCTTGGAACAGGGGTGAGGGTGTGGGACCTGGGAGGACCAGACAGAAGATCCATTTTGTTTTTTAAAAAAGAGGTCCCGAAAGAAGACCAACGTCAGCAATGTCAGACTTCTACGAAACAAGTGTCTCTGGATTTTGGGCCCCAGGTTCCAGGATGGGTGGGCAGCAAGAACCTCGCTCGCCCTCGGGACCCCTGGGCGCCGCCAGGGAGGTCGAGGCCCCAGGAGGCCCGCGAGGCGCGGGTGGAGCTGCAGGTTAAGGGGGGCAGGGCCCATTGTCTCCCTGGGCCCCAATCCCAGCCACGAGGGAGAGAGACAAAGAAGGGAATGGTAGAGCACAAAGGGAGCGAGGAATGAAATGGTAAGTAAAGGCAAACAAAAGTGAACCGGGGGAGACAAAAGCTGGGAACAATATTCCCCAGGCAATAGGCTCGGGAACAATAGGGACACTGACAGCCCCACAAAGACGCCAGTGTCTCCGAGTAGACGTTATCTCAGGCAGTGGTTGGCAGCCCCGCGCGGGCTGAAGCTATTTTCAGTGCCGCTTTTGTGCCATGCTGAACAATATTCCTTGCATGGCTGCTGATAGAAAGATGAGAAGGTTTCTGTTTGATTCTCCTCTCTCTTCTCCACCCCCACTGGCTCCGCGTTGGTAGCTCCAATCCCCGCCTAGTTGGGGGGTAGGGTGGGGAGGGGACCCAGGACCTAGAGCAGGGGAGGGTCTCAGGGCCTCCATGGAAGGAGGAAGACTGAGCAGGCCCCAGGGCTGGGGAATGGGAGCAGAAGTGTGGGGAACTCATGTGTTCTCAGCCCAAATTACAAAATTTAGCCTGGGCAGTTGACTGTAAAGAATCCACCTTAGCAGGTATCTTGCCTGCTGTTGGTGGCTGTGTTTTCAGTATCCAAGGCCCTAGAAGTTCCCCTTTGCCTCTGTGCTGTGCTGTGTCCTCTCTGATACCATAGCCAGCGCTTTCCCTATCCGGGTATAGAATTTCAAGGTTTAGCCAGCTCCCACTTTCTTTTGCAGCCTTTGCCCCTGCCAACTCAACCTCAGGGGCCAAAGAAGCAAGTCCCAGCTCAGGAAAAGCTTGTTTGGGTTACACTTCTGCCGTAGGCCTAGTGGCCATGTCCACAAGAACACACAGGACCCCACACACAGTTACCCACTGTCCCCTCAGTGTCTGCCTAGAGGGCCTCTGAGCCTAGGGTTTGGGGCTGTGTCTCAGTTCTTCAGTGTATGTGAGGCTGGGGTCCAGTCCTTTAGGCTGGAGCTTGCCATGGCTTGGGTCGAAGCCTGTATACAGGTTCTCATCTGAATGGTCTTTTTCCTAGAGTAGTCTCTTTGGGTTTGCTCTCTAGGCAGACGAACTACATTTGGAGTCTCTGGCTTCCTTAAAAAAAAAAAAAAAAAATTGAGACCAAACTTCTTGGGAAGGCATTTGTGGTAGAGGGCGGTCAACTTGTAACACCCACGAAATCAGTGTGGCGCTGGGTATGGAAGGCCAGCCAGCCTGAGGACTATTGCCAACAGCATTACAAAGAGCTGGAGAAAAAGAAGTTTAGGTAGTGTTAGGGAGGTGAGGGATGCCTGTTGGAATCTGATCAGATTGAACAGCATCAAATTGGCATGTGAATAATCTTTTTTTTTTTTACAAATATATTTATTGCAGACATTTCAGGCATAGGTACATGGAGGAAGCCATATTGCAGATTTTTGTACAGGGTGGCTTATTGAGGCAGCAGGCATCTACCTCTTCCCCACCCCAAGTACAGAGCAGCTTAGGTACCAGTTCCACTGCAATCTGACTATGCTGTTCTCCCTAACAGCACATCATCCAGCCCTGTGCCCAGTGAAGACAGGCAACCTGTGGGGTCCAAAAACACATACCCTCCCCTCATATTGGAAAAGAGGGTACAGATTAGCCTGATCTGGGGTGACCTCATCAATCCTAAACCCTTCAATTAGCCCAACTCTAAGGTTTGGTTCTAGTTTGCAGTTGTTATTTATTTGGCTTCTTTTACCATCTAGAGGTCTCAGGGTTGAGGAGCTGCATCTGCATTGGGCAAGGTTTTTGACTCTAAAACTGAGAAGAATCTGCTCTAATAGTTAAGACTTCCTGGAATTTGAAGTGTGGACGTGTACTTGTGTGTGGTGAGAATGGAGAGAGGAATAGAAATGTTCTGCTAAGGCCTGAGGGGTATGAATTCCTACAGCATGACTCTGTATTTTTGATTTCTGCAGAACCAAATCTTCCATAGCCCAACCCAATAGGGGCTTCCTCTTTAGACAGTCATCCCAAGCAGGTAGTAGAGGATCTAAGCAGCTCTCTGCTTGGCTTGGGAGATGTACGGTACCTTGGATATGATCCTGTCACATCTGGGGATAGACTGGGTTCCTCCATCAGGCTGAAAGGACTTGAACCTGAAGAGACATTTGCCAAAACCACTCCAACTGCAATAGAATTCACAGTCACCTCTGTTGACTAGAGCCCTGAACCTACTCCAGGGCAGAGGTTGCAAGAGGTGTCAGAACTGACTACAAAGAGGCTTCAACGCAAGGGAAGCTTCAGACCAAACCTGAGCTCTGCTTGTCTGCTTTTCCAAGACCAGACAGCCTGAGAACTCTGCCCTACTGGGCTTGCGGGAAGTAAGCTGGCAGTGTATTTCAGCACTTTTTCTCCATGTAGTAGATATTTCAGAGTTGGGGCAGAGGTGAAGGGTAAGATATGAGAGAGATAAAGGGGCAGGGTATTTATTGATGCTCAGTCAACTATTAAACTAATTAAAATGATTTAAACTTAAGAAAATTTTTGTGGTTTTATTGTATCATGAGGCATTGAAACATCTGAATAAATCAATATTTGGGTGGTGAGGCAGCTGTTTACTGCTTCACTTCTTTGGGTTATTAGAGCAACTTGTCAGTAGATTAAAAAAATAATAATCAAAGGACAACCTTTTGCATTACTTAAGTCTTTCCCAGTCATGCACTGGTACAACACAAACCTCTGTCAGATGCAACCAGCACCCAAACATCATGCACAATATTGTGGCAGTGGCAGCGCGCCGCACCCACTTCCACCACAGCCCTGCTTGCTTGTATATGATATTGGGAGCACCTGGAGGAGTGTGATAGTATCAGAAAGAGGAGGGAGAAGGAAACAGCATGAGTGCCTGGCTGGGAAGAGGTCAGCCAAAGTGGTACAGGGCGAGACTGAACATATCATTGGTACAAACCCAAGCATCATTGATTTTTTTTTTTTTTTTTGTCTTTTTGAGACAGGGTCTCGCTATTCAGTTCAGGCTGGCCTTGAGCTCACTTTTGTAGCCCAGGCTGGTCTTGAACTCACACCAATCCTCCTGCCTCAGCCTCCCAAGTGCTGGGATTACAGGCATGCGCCACCACGCCTGGCTTCATTGATGTTCTTTAATGGGAACATCTGGTGGAACTCCATGAGGGGGTCTTCATCAGCCTTGAGCTGGCCCACAACCATGCTGATGATGCAGCTATCTGGTGTAGGCTGATGGTCCTGTGCTGTAATGCTGTGCTGAATTTTCTGGAACGGAAGGCTACACAACTCCACAGTGGCCGCTTTCCCCTGGAACTGCTGTCCTTCCCACATAAGGCATGATGCGTCAACATAAATTGGGCCTAGTTGGGTTCTGTCATTATCAAATAACATAGTAATGTTGAATGAAGCTGGATCCAATCTGCTCCCAAAGTGGCTTGTCCCCCATTCTGGAGTGTCACTCAGTATCACTGAGACCTTGTCCCCTTTCTTGTACAGCCATATTCTGACTACCCTACATCAGATCCATTTCTCAAGTCATCCCCGAGGGGCTGGCATGATGGCGGCAGCGGCAATGGCAACCCAGGGCGGTGTGCTTATGTGAATAATCTTATGAGTGGGACTTTGTACTTAGGGTAGGCTCAGCCATAGCTTGTCAAAGAGAAAGGGTTAAACTTAGCTATTATGACTTCTCTGTACAATCCTGTGGTGATTAATTTTACATATCAGCTTGGCTGAGACACAGGATGCCCAGTCTATGGTCAGACATCGCTCTGGGTGTATCTGTGATCTCCTTGCTAGAGGACATTAACATTGTCTCTGTGGAGTGCCTGGTGTAGTTGAGCAATAGGCTCTGTACGTGGCATGGCAGTTCCAACACCACCATCAAAGAAGAAACAGAAGGAGGGAAAAAGGACTCAATGAAACAGATTGTCTCACTAACGCAAGCGGATCTTTCCATCAGGAGACTGAAGAGGCCACCTGGGACATTGGCCTATACTATTCTTTGGACTGTAGCTGCAGCTGGCTCTTCTTGAGTCTCAAGCCATCAGTTTGGGGCTTGAATTTATAGCATTAGTTCTCCTGGTTCACAGGCCCTTAGACTGCAATTAGAACTATCCCATTGCTACCACAGGCCATGCCAGCCACGCCCCCAGGCGCGCTGAGCTGCCATGGAGACTGGACGTGGAAGGTTGAAAAGAGGAAGATCACTGCGAGTCTGAGCTGCATAGTCAGACCCTGTGCCAAATTCATGAAAAGAACTACTGCATTGCTCTCTGTGTCTCTAGTTGTGCATACCACATATATTTTGGAACTTGTCAGCCTCTGAGGTCACATTCACCAGCCATTTCCTTACAATAAATCTCAGTCTATACACACACACACACACACACACATCCCATTGGCTTTAGAGACCCTGGCTAATCCAAGTAGAGTGCTGCCATAACAAGTACCTAAACATTTAGAGAAGCAGCTTTGGAACTGGTCAATGGACATTTAAGTGAGAAATTTTCTGAGGTCCATGCTACAAATATAATTTTTAAAAAATAGGCTCTCACTATGGAGTTCAGACCGGTCTTAAACTCTTTATGTAGCCCAGGTTGGCTTCAAGCTCACAGCAATCTCCCTCCTTCAGCTTCCTGAGTGCTAGGGATTAATGGTGTACAAGACCATGCTCCGGTAGAAATATAATCATTTTCCTCCCTGTGGTGCTAGAGTTGAAACTCAGGATCTTGTGTTTGCCAGGCAAGCTTTTATGAGAATGAGCTATATCCCCAGCCCCTAGAAATATAAATATTAAGGGTGATTCTGGTAAGCTCTCAGATAGAAGTAAGGAACATAATAGAAACTGGAGGGGAGACTGTCCTTGTTTAAAAATGGAAAAGAAGATAGTTGAACAGAGCTGGTGACAAAGAAAACTACATATTTGGCTAAGGAGGTTACTTTTTTTTTTTTTTTTTTTTTGTAGCTGACTCAGTTCACCCTAGCAGTGGGGCTGGTGTGTGTGTAGTGCTAAAAATAGAACTACAGTCCCTGTGATTGCCTAAGCAAGTACTTTATTCTGCTGAGCTATCCTGCCGGCCCAAAGGAGATTTCTAAGCAAGGTACTGCTTAAAGAAGTATTGAAGGGGTAAAATGAGAAAAAAGAAATTGTTATGGTTTGCATCTAGTTGTCCCTCCAAAGTCTCATGAGGCTACTCCTACAGTTTATGATTAATTCATGACCTAAAGTGGGGAGCTGTGGGTATGAGTGCTACTCCTGCCCTGGGGTGAGTAATCTAAATACAGTGAAGAGAGGGAGAAAGGCTTGCTGGCTGCTGCGGCCACTGTGGTCGTGAATGGCTGCCCTCTGCCATGTGCTGCTCTGCATTGGAGCCAACCGAGTATGGACTGAAACCTCCACTAACTGAGCTAAAGAAGCCTTTCCTTCCTTAATTTTGGGTGTTGAATCTTTTATCCCAGCAACAAGAGAAAAGTAACTAAGACATAAATGAAGAAGTTATCATCCTATTGGCTTTCAACTTGGAAGTCACAATGTTCTTCAGTTACCCCAAATCTGGATTCATTAAACACTAGCACTCTCCACCACATCTCCAGCTTCAGCCTTAGTGAGACCAGGATACCAAGGTGTACTGGCAGCCACTGTGCCTTCTCTTGACCCTCAAGATCCATCCCCCAGCTCGGTTTCCAAACCAGGCTGTTGATGGCAGCATCAAAGCCACCAGTGATGACAAACGCAAGGACCTGAGTTCAATCCCCAGTTCGGGGGAGAAAAAAAAAAGGATTTGAATCTACGTCTTGAGCCAGGTGTGGTAGCACATGCCTATAATCCCAGCACTTGGGAGGCTGAGGCAGGAGGATCAGTATAAGTTTGAGACCAGCCTGGGCTATAAAGTGTACTCAAAGCCAGACTGAACTGTGTAGTGAGATCCTGTCTCAAAAGGACAAAAAAAAAAAGCAACCAGTGACAAGAAAGGCCCAAGGAGTTCAGTGAAAACTGAGGTGGCTCCTTTTGCCAGTAGCCTGGTGATAAACCTCTCAAGGAACCACCAAAGGACAAAAACAGAAAAACATTGAACATGAAGCAAATAACACTTTTGACCAGATTGTCAACAATGCCTGACAACTAATATAGCAACTTTTATCCAGGGAGCTATAGGGATCTTGGAAACTGCTTAGTGTGTGGGCGGCAGCATTAAAGACCTTGTGACACCATAGATGATACCAATAGTGGTGCAGTGCAGTGCCTGGCCATGTAAGAAGCACAAAGGAAGGGGTGGGGATATAGCTTAGCAGCATAAGCACCTGCCTGGCAAGTGCAAGGTCCTGAGTTCAAGTCCTAGTACAAGAAGAAGGAGGAGGAAGAGGAAAAAAAAAAGAAATATTTCAATAAACGATCATCTGACAATCAAAAAGGAAGAGAAAGGAGCTAGCTGTGGTGATGCATACCTATAATACCAGCACTTGGGAGGCTGAAGCAGGAGGATCACTGTGAGTTCAAGGCCAGCCTGAGCTACATAGTGAGCTGAATGCCAGCCTGAAATGCATAGTGAGACCCTGTCTCAAAAAAAAAAAAAAAGGAAGATAAATTTTTTTTTTTTTTTTTTTTTTGGTGGTACCAGGGATTGAACTCTGGACCTTGGCCTAGCCAGGCACTCACTTATTCCACCAAGCTATCTCCCTGGCCAAGGAAGATAAATTATTGAGCAAAGAAACAACTTGAAGATTTGGAAAATTCTCACCCTGTCCATGTTGCAAAACTGAGAGGTTTAGATATGTATGGCAGCACACACTTACAGTCCCAGGAGCCGGGAGGTTGAGGCAGGATTTTGAATTCAAGGCCAATCTGTCATACCAGACTCTGTCTCAAAATTTAGAGAGAGAGAGAGAGAAGGAAAGAAAGAAAGAGAAAGAAAGAAGGAAAGAAAGGAAGGAAGGAAGAAAGAAAGAAAGAAAGAAAGAAAGAAAGAAAGAAAGAAAGAAAGAAAGAAAAGTTTGTTTTGAGGGGAACAAACCCTAAGCATGCAGGAGAATAAGTTAAGTACTGGACTCTGAGATCATGAACCACTTGGGCTCCTCACTGATACAGATACTCCAGATGCTGCCTGTTTGGACTCACTGAAGGAGAGAGAAAGAGACCAAGATGAAGGAAGGCTATTGGACATAGGCCACACAGAACAGGGCTGAGGAGCTGTTCAGCTGCACTCATGTACTGTACTTTAAAAGAACACTTTTAAAGGGGATTCTGAGATCAGCAGGTCTACCCTCCTGGCTTCAGAGGCTGGAGCCACTGTCTCATGCCAAGAGGTTTAGTTGCCTCTACTGGAGCTTTGGAAGTGGGGCCTCTGCTCAACAGAGCCTCTGGGTGAGCCCATTCCCAACCAGCCAGGAGCTGTTCTCCAGAGCAGAGTTCATGGAGCAGAAAACAGTGGCTGTTTCTTTACTACTTCCCTCTTCTGGCTGAAAAATAGCGATATCTCCCCAGCTATCTCTGAGGGTTAGGTTTCCAGCATTGGGCCTCCAGCCAAAGGGAAAGAGCAGGAAGTGTGCAGTGTTCCCTTTTCCTGCAGTGGCACATCGTCCATGCACTGCACTTCACCTGGGTCTTGGGCACATTCTTCCAAATTAAGGTGAAGCCCAGCTAAAAT
The DNA here is from genome assembly GCA_004027025.1 of Myocastor coypus. NCBI lineage: Eukaryota > Metazoa > Chordata > Mammalia > Rodentia > Myocastoridae > Myocastor > Myocastor coypus. The sequence continues at coordinate 14,762 of PVJA010037139.1, forward strand.
GACAGGACTCTTCTAGTCTTTCCCCAAGCACTTGAGAAGGTTCTCAGACACACTCTTCACTGAGGTATGCATGTGGGCCTTGGGTGGGATCCTGCAGTGCGCAGAACAGCCTATGTAGCATAAACAGGGAAAAGGGAGGTGTTAGGGTTTGTGTCTAAGTGTTCCTCAAAGCCTCATGCAGTCATGGGGTGGGCTTCTAGAGTTTGTGATTGATTCATGGTCCAATGCTGGGAATATGGGTCCCCTGCATACACAATAAAGGAGGGAAAGAGATTTGCTCTACCTGCTCCTCCCCTTTTGCTCTTATTGCTTTTGCTGTTTTTTCACTGCCATGAACCACTGACCTTTTCCACCTGCCACTCTGCCTTGGAGCTAGCCAAGTATGGACTGAAACCTCCACAGACTGTGAGTTAAGTGAACCTTTCCTTCCTTAATTTGGGGCATTTGGTATTTTGTCTCAGCAATGAGAAAAAGTAACCCAGACAGAATTTGGTACCAGAGAAGTAGGGTCCTTGCTGGGACTGTACCTGACCATGTGGTTCAGTAGTCTTTGGGAATGGTTTATGGGAAGAGATAGGAAAGGTTCAGATATGTTGCCTGAAAGGGAGTTGGGACACCTTAGGCTGTTCTACATGGGAGATCCTGGTCAGAGCTCAGAAGATCAAAAATCTGATAGAAATCCTGCCAGTAAAGACCAGGTTCAGGAGGTTTCTTCTGGGAAGGACTGCATTGGCTGATGGACTCCAGATGTGTGTTGTGGATTAGCAGAAAGTTTGTCTGCATTTTGCTCATGTCCAGAGACTTTAAAGGAGACTGAGATTAAGGTCAGTGGACAAATTAATCTGGCAGAAGAAATTTCAAGGCAGTCAAGTGTTAAGGCAGTGGCATAGCTATTGTTGGGGGCTTTTGGCCAGATTTATCTAGAGAATCAAGAGCAGAGAGCCCAGCTGGATGATTTAAAATGTTGTGAGCCTGGTGAGAAAGGAAGCTGCAGTAGAACTAAAGCTGCAAGATAGACTGTAGTGGACTGCAGAAATAGAGCTCTGGAAATCTTGATTGCTGAGAAAAAAACAGGAAAAAAGGAAAGATGGCCTAAGGGTATCATGAGAAGCAGCAAATCTCCACCTTTTGCAACCTCAAACCTACAAAGCTGGAAGACTGTTGTGAGGAGAGAGCTACAGAGCACTATGTTTCAGAATGGTGGCAGCCACACAAGGTTCCAAAATAACAGCAGCATGGAGAATTTTTCCTTAGAATTAGGTTCAAGTCAGGCACTTATGCCACTGAGCTATCTTCCTGGTCCTAGAATTAGGTTAGAGTACTCAGCAATCCAGGCACTCAACCCCTACAGTCAAAGAGAAGAAAGCCTGGCTACTGTTCCAGATCTAGGTAGCATCCAAGTGGTATTGGTTTTAGGTACATGTAGGATGCAAGAGTCTTGAGTTAAGAAGGCTTCCACCCCAATTTCAAAAGGCCTGGGATCCCAGGTGATGCCCCTGAGAGGGCAGTGTGTAAAGCTGTGAGGGTAAAGCCCAAAGGTGCAGTGGATATCTCAGAACTTTTGAGAAGCCTGGAGCATGGATCATCTGAGGTAAGCTGCAAGGAGGAAGCAGAAATGGTTCGAGAGAAGCCATGGGAGCTACCACCAGAAATGCCATAGAGGTGAGCTACATGGAGCTCTCAATGAGCCACAGAATTGCCTCGGATATTGCAAATGGAACTACAAGACTTAATATTTGCCCTGCTGGATTTTGGACTTGCTTTGATCCCAGTGCTTTGTATCCCCATTTGTATCTTTTGGAATAGACATGTTTACATTGTGCTATTGGATGTTGTAAGTGTTTCACTTTTCATTTGTACAGGGGCCCACAGTTAAGAGTTTGCCTTACATTTCAGAGGAGACTTGAAACTGGGACTTTTCAACAATGCTGAACCTGTTAGGATCTTGACAACCTTTCAAGATGGCCTAAATGTCTTGCATAAAGGGATGTGCATAAGCCTTTGCGGGGCCCAGGGGCAGAATGTTAAGGTTTATGTCTAGATGTCACTCCAAAGCCTCATTCAGTCATGGGACAGGATTCTAGAGTTTTTGATTGGTCTTCAGGTGATAATGATGTGCCAGGGTAGGTTCATAATTGTGACAAAAGGACCACTCAGGTGAGAGATGATGAAATGGGAGAGCAGTGGACACAGAGGGCATGGGGTAGATGGGAACTCTGCATGCTTTCCATGCCATTATGCTCCGAGCCTAAAACTGCTCTAAAAAATGAAATCTTTTTTTTTTTTTTTAAACTGGGGATTGAACTCAGGTCCTTGTGTTTTCCAGGCAGGTGCTTATGCCACTGAGCTGTATTTCTAGCCACCTCTATTTTTAAAAATTGAGAAGAAAGTATAGAATGTTCCAAGAGGGCAAGTGTTTGATTTGGGTATAGAAAGCAAATACATCTACATAGACAATAAGACTTGAGATAAAGGTGGGATTGGCCAGGCCAAATGAAGAGAGAAGCTGCAAGGAGGGAGCTTGAGAGAAGCCATAAGAGCTGCCACCAGAAACACCACAGAGGTAGAGCCACATGGAGCTCACGATGTGCCACAGAGTTGGGAAAAGACATAAACAAAGACAGTCAGTTCTGCTGTTAGCCTTGTTTTGAAAACATGAATTTGTTCCAACCCGATTCATGCATTAGGGAGCAATTTGAGCATAATACAAATTTTCCATTTGTTTATGCTCCATTTTACCCAGAGAAACAAGCTGAATGGGAAAAAAAAAAAAAAAAAAACTGCACCCACCTGCACCAAGAAGGGGAGACAGAGACTAAATATACACAGGCAGCCCCTCAAATGTCCAGCCCTACATTCATGGGGAGCCCATTCACCCGAGTCCACTCACCTTCCAGTGTCAGGAGCCCTTCCCTTCATCACTCCAAGGTAACTCAAATGCTGCACCCCTTCTGGCCATAAATTCATGTCCAGTCCAAGGCAGCTGTTTGACATGCACAAATTTTGCCTCCATTCTGTTAGATACCTAGCTTCCTTTTGCTGTTATTGCTAATAAAGAGACAGCTACAGGGGGAGAGATGTTCAGGTCTTGAGCTCAGAGGAAGAATGAAGGGGCAGGTGTCAGAGTGTTGAGGAGACGCAAGGAAGAGGCTGGGAGGAGTAGACTTTGGAAAGGTGATGATACTCTTGCCATGTGTCAAGGTTGCTGTGAGAAACAGCCAGGGACTGGAAGCACAGCCAGCAGCATGGCTAGGAGAAGGTGCAGAGGAGCAGAGTATTGGGAGGACCAGGGTCAGTGCAGAGGCATGGAGCTCGGGCCTACTGTGTCAGGCAACCCAGGACATCCTGTCCACGTCTGTCTTCCCACACTAATTATTATTCATGTACCCTTTCACTCTCAAACTATTTTCATTTGTTTTTGTTGTTGTTTGTTTTGAGTTTTGTTTTTGTTTTTGTTTTTGTTTTGGGGGGAGTTGTTTTTGTCTTTTTGAGACAGGGTCTTGCCACACAGTTCAGGCTGGCCTTGAGCTCACTTTTATAGCCCAGGCTGGTCTCAAATTCAATGAGTCCTCCTGGCTCAGCCTCCCAAGTGCTGGGATTACAGGTGTGTACCACCATGCCCAGCCTCAAACTGTTTTCATTTGGATGGTGAATGAAAGGATATTTATCCTGCCTAGAGCTAACATGGAAGCATTGAAGTTTTCTGAGAAGAAAATTCATCAATATTTGACTATTCATACTTCTTTCCCTCTTTCTTTCTTTCTTTCTTTCTCTCTTTCTTCCTTCCTTCCTTCCTATTCTTTTTTATTTGTTTGTCAGTACAGAGACTGAACTCAGGGGTGCTGTGCCACTTAGCTGCTTTTTTATTTATTTTTTTATTTGGATACAGGGCCTCATTAAATTGCCCAGGCTGCCCTTGAACTTGGGGTCCTTGTGCCACCTCAGACTCAGGAATAGCTGGGTTTATAGGTGTACAGGATTGCACCAGGCCTGACTGGATAGGTTCTTTTTTGTTCTTCCTTTCTTTTTTGTCTTTTTCAAACATTAGAAAGATTGCAAGTTCCAACTTAAGGAAGCACACTCCAAGGTGAAATGATGCTCTGGTTACCTGACACTGCACGGCCAGTCACCCCACAATCTAACAACTTAGAACAACGGCCTTTGTTTCTCTGTCTCTGTCTGAGGACCAGGAATCTGAGAAGGGTTGGCCAGCTGGTTCAGTTTCCAGTTGCTTCTGGTTGTCCTCAGCTGGCTGGGGCCTAACAATGAGGAATCTAACTAAGCAGCTTGGCCTTGGCCTGTGTCTGCGTCATGCCTGCCTCATGGAGTCCCAGACCTCTCTGCTCGGGCTGATTCCAAGTTTTGCAGGGCATAGTGGCCTCAGATTGACCAGACTGCTCACAAGCTGGTGAGCTGGCCATCAACATCACATGGCATTATTTCTGCCCCAAGGCTGCTCAGTTTCAAGAGGAAAGGATGTGGAACTCACTTCTCCATAGAAGGAAGTGCCTAGCCACTTTATAAGATCACACTAGATAGGCAATACTGTTTTTGCTAATTTTTCAGATAATGTAATTGGAACAAGTTGTGTTTTTCTACTTTTCCTTCTTTCCTTTTTGGAAGACTCAAGACCACATGTTGTTGTATATTTGCTAAGTTAACCACATCTATGTTAAGGATCTTATCCCAGATGGAATATCTTATCTAGCTCCTCCCCTATTTGTGAGGAGGCTGAAGCAGAAAGATCACAAGTTCAAGGCTAGGTTTGGCAATTTAGTGGAACTCTATCTTGAAATTAAAAAAAAAAAGGAAAAGGTACTCCCTGGATTTAGCCTCCACTACACAGAAAAACAAACACCAAAACAAAGACAGTAACCATAAAAATGATAAGACAAAAAAAAACCAGCATATGATTAAAAGCAAAAAGTTGGTCAGGTATGGTAGTGCACATCTGTAATTCCAGCACTTAGGAGTCTGAGTCAGGATCGTTGCCAGTTTAAGACCAGCGTGGGCTACAAAGTGAATTCAAGGCCCGTCTGAACTTTATAATGAAGCCCTGTATCTGAAAGACCCCCTCAAAAAAAAAAAAAAAAAAAACAAGACAAACACAAAAAAGTTTGGGCCTGGGCCAATGAGATAGCTCATCAGTCTAAAGTGCCTGCTTAAGCAAGAGCTCAGGGACCTCTCACTGGATCCCCAGAACCACATGCCATGCCAGCCCCACCCCCAGGGTGTGCTGAGCTGGCCACAAAAAAAAAGTTTGAGCAAAAAAACTTAGTTCAATGGCACAGTACCTGCCTGGCAAGTTCAAGGTCCTGAGTTCAATTCTCAGTATCAAAACAATTTTTGTTTTAGTGAAATAAGATACACAAAATAGTAAGAAAAGATAAGGCAAACATTAATGCAGCCAAGTCAGTTCCAGTTAAACTTCATGATTAAAGAACCAATGACTTTATTTATTGTTTTATTTTATTTTATAACTATTTTGGGTATTTTTTTTTTTGAGACAGAGTTTCACTAAGTAGCTTTGACTAGGCTTGAACTCACTCTGTAGCCCAATTTGGCCTAAACTCGGGGTGATCCACCTGCCTCAACCTCTCAAGTACTGGGGTTATGGGCATGTGCCACCATGCCCTGTAAGGAACAAAAGTTCATAAGATGAGAAACTAGGAAGTAAAGCATTGTAGAAAAGCTGTTTTAAAAAAAGGGAGGTTGGGGAGATAGCTCCGTGGCACAAGTGCCTGCCTGGCAAGTATAAGGTCGTGAGTTTGAAAAAAAAAAAGGTCGTGAGCTTGAACCCTGGTTCCACAAAAAAAAAAAAAAAAAAAAAAAAAAAAAAAA
>PVJA010037140.1:0-20452 GCA_004027025.1 Myocastor coypus
TTGCTGAATTGCCCAATGCAGACTCAACTCCTGATCCTCTCATCTCAAACTCCTAAATAGCTGCGATTACATGTCCACTACCATATAGAACTTCAATGTTTATTTTTAAATTCACAAGTATAAAAGATGTACCAAGCAAAGAAAATATCTCAGGGCTGGGGAGATAGCTCCTTCGCACAAGTGCCTGCCTGGCAAGTGTGAGGTTGTGAGTTCAAACCCTGGTCCCATGACAAAAAAAGAAAGAAAGAAAGAAAGAAAGAAAGAAAGAAAATCTCTGGGTTTTTTTTTTTTTTTTTTTATGACAAACCACCACACAGCCTTAAAATAAGGTGGTATGCACATATTTATCAAATGGGTAGTGGCTGAAATCCCAGAGAACTATGCAGGATTTCTCAGTTCAAAGGGGTCTGTCTAGTATCTGGCCATTTCCTTTGGTTGAAGAAACATCTTCCCAGCCCTGAGAAGGGCAAAGAGGAAGTGCAGCCTTACTGGCCTCAACATGAAGATCACAGATGGGATTCCTGTAGCCCATGCTGTTCTTTAACAAAAGTCAAGGCCCAATGCTGATTTTTTTTTTCCAATGCTGAATTTTCTGACCACTTATTCACAAAGCTAGGAGTTGTGTCTTCCTGATGCTCCATGGTAATCCATCTGCACCATGCACATGAAAGGTGCTTGGTAGATAGCTGGAGTGTTTATGTGCCTACTTATTCATATTGAGGGATTCCTGTTCAAAGCAGTTTTCAATCACCCAGTCACATACCGTGAAACATAACATACCATTATTTCAGAGAGTTCACCACATCCCTGAAGGTCTGGAATTACTTCTGCAGAGGACTTCATATTTTGGAGAAATGGACAACTAAGCATGAAAATTTAAAAGTATAAAAGTGTCAGCAATTCAACATTTGTATTAGCTTTTATAAAAATGCTATTAGAGGGGCCTGGCAGGATGGCTCACTGGTCTAAAGCACCTGCTTAGGAAAGCTTGGAATAGGGAGGTGGGTCATGCCCACACACTGTACTCTGTAGAATGATTGTGAGGATAATATGCAATATGTCAACTTTCAAAGAAAAGAAAGGGGAAAAGAAAAGAAAAAAAAAATAATGTTGATTTAGAAGGGTTAATGTTTAATTGTTTGATCAATCTTATATACCTATATGTATTAATCTAAACTGATCTGATGATGAAAATATGTAATATAACCCGTGTTAAATTTAAACAATAAAAGAAATTAATTAAAAATGCTAAAAAAAAAAAAAACAGGAAAGCTTGGGCAGCTGCAGGGACTGCGGTTCGATCCTCGGTACCACATGCTGCGCCAGCCCTGCCCTGAGGGCAGGCTGAGCCGGCCATAAAAATAAATAAACAAAAGTTCTGAAACAAGAAAAAAAAATGCTATTAGAGTTTTCACAGCAGCCATTAAGTGTAAAGTCAGCATTTTCAGTGACACTGACAGAGTCACACAGGATGTTTGGACATGGCTCTGAGCCACAGGATTGTGTGGCTGTGAGGAGGGGTGATGCTGCCCAGGGCTGCTGCAGTCAACGCATGTACACCACTCATCCAGGAAGACAGCCATGAGGAACTAAAGAGGCGAATCCCATCTATGGATCCTGAAATAAAACAGGACATCACTGAGAAAACTGGTAAAACACAAAGCATGGAATTTAATTATTAGTAATGTAGCAACTTTTCTTTTTTGAGATAAAGTCTCACTATATATGGCAAGATGGCCTTGAACTCACTATATAGGCCAGGGTAGTCTTAAACACAGAGATATGGGGTTGGGGAAATAGCTTAGCAGAATAAGTGCTTGCCTGGCAAGCGTGAGGGCCTGAGTTCAATCTCTGGTCCGGGAAAAACAAAAACAAACAAATAAAAAAAAACACAGAGATCCTCCTGCTTCAGCTTCCCAAGTACTTGGATTGCAGGAGTGCACCACCCTGCCTAGCTAGTAATTCTTAATTTACAGAAATGTACTGGTAATGTAGGATGTTGGCACTGGGGGAAATCAGGCAAGGGAATATACAGAAATGCTGCATGTGTACTTTTTCCATAAATCTAAGCCATGCTCAAATTAACAATTAAGTTTTGAGAACTCCATCAACATCAATAGAGAATGGCCACAAATATGCTCCCTGAATGCCACTTACCAGACACCACAAAACTGGGACACAGGCACCCTCTAAATTCAAGTATGAGGTCTGCAGGGCGAACCAGGAGAGAAGTCACAAGGGCTGTCCCTGCACTGTTCATTAGATAGGTGGAGTATTGAGGAGAGCAGGAGTAGGGAAGCAGAAGGGCCAGCGGTCCACTACAAACCAGAGACTACTGCAGTTCGATCCCCAGCACCACATGCTAGGGGACAAGCACAGTATGCATCCCTTTTATCTTTTTTTGCTTTGTTGAAGAAATCTATCTTCCATAAGTGAATTAAAAAAAAAAAAAAAAAGCCAAGTGAAAAGTCAGGCCCTGGAGAGGCACATAGGAACAGACTTAGATACAGAAAGCAGCAAGTAAGACTCCACATTTCTGTCCCAGGTCAGCCCTGTGAAACTGCTCAAGCAAAAGGATTGTGAAGGAAGATACAGTAGAAATCTTTTCCTAAAGTTAAAAGCCAATACAGACTCAGATGTGGTGGTACACACCTGTAATTCCAGCAGTCGGGTGGCTGTGGCAGGAGGAATGCAAATTCAAGCCCAACCTGGGCAACCTTGCAAGACCCTGAGTCAAAGTAAGCCATGAAAAGAGCTAGGCCTTTCCCCCTACAGGTCAGAGGGAAAGCCGTGGGTTCAATCCCAAAAGAGCAATGAAGTGAGTTGCCAGCAGAAGTGTATGGGGACCGTGCCATGGCTGACATTCAAGGAAGTTCTTCAGTTGGAAGAAAGAGGACCTCTCACAGAAACTTGGCTGTCCCCAGAGGAGGAAGAGTGCCAGGGACAGTCACTGTGAAGCTCTCAGGAGAACCATAGGCTAAGTACTCAGACCACAGCAAGAAAAAGGGTGCAGAGAGGAGGCTCCTGCAGGCAGATGAAAGTGAGTGGCCGGTCGTGGAGCATATACCTGTAATCCCAGTACTCGGGAGGCTGAGGCAGGAGGATCACTATAAGTTCAGGACCAACCTGGTCTACATAGTAAGTTCAAGGCCAGCCTGAACTGCATAGCAAGACCCTGTCTCAAGAAGATCAAACAACAACAAAGCTTGATTTACTTGAGAGGACATGAAACATCTGGCAGAGTTTGAAGATAACTAGTGCTAAATACAAGAAAGCTAAGGGTACAAACTGTACTGTAATTGGAAACAAAGAAAGAGTATATAATTGTTGGTGAGAACGTAAAAAATTTGGGACCTTCATAATTTTCTAGTGGAAACTTAAAATGGGGAAAAACAGTTTCACAAAAAAAGTCAAACTTGGAGTTACCATTATAACTGTTGGGCCAGTAAGATAGCTCTGTGACATAAGTGCCTGCCTGGCAAGTACAAGGTTGTGAGTTTGAACCCTAGTCCCACAAAAAAAAAAAAAAAAAAAAAAAAAAAAAAAAAAAAAAAAAAAAAAAAAAAAAAAAAAAAAAAAAAAAAAAAAAAAAAAAAAAAAAAAAAAAAAAAGCAACTTCACTCCTGCATACCCAAAAGCACTGAATGCAGCTACTTAAACAGATGCTTATCCATGGCTGTTTGTATCAGCCCTATTCATAATAGCCAAAAAGCAGAAACAACCAAAAGTCCATGAATAGGTGAATGGGGAAACAAAATATAGTGCATGTACATGGAATATTATTTAGCCACAAGAAAGTAGGAAAGGGACCAGGGAGATAACTCAGTGGAATAGTGCTTGCCTAATGAGTGCAAGGTCCTGAGTTCAATCCCTGATACCACACACAAAAAAAGAAGGTATGAAATACCGATATACATTATGATAGGGATAAGCCTCAAAACAAAATGCTAAGTGAAAGAAACCAGACACACAATATCATACTATACGCTTACATTTATAAGAAATCTCCAGGGACTGGAAAAATAGCTCAGCAGATTAAAGTGCCTGCAAGCAGGGGCCAGGGCTGGGAGTTCAATTCCTGGGCCTGTTGTGCTGGCCCCGCCCCTGGGGTACCCTGCGATGATAATTGAGACTGGACATGGTGGCACACACCTGTAATCCCAGCTCTTGGGAGGCTGTAAACAGGCGGATCACTAACTACTGAATCCAATCTAGTAGTGAAACCCTGAACGCTCCATAGACCCTTCCCTAAAAAATACAATTTAAAAAAAAAAAAAAAAAAGGAAAGAAAACTCTCCAGGGCCGGCAAGATGGCTCAGTGGCCTAAAGCACCTGCCTAGGAAAGCTTAGGCAACTGCAGGGACTGCAGTTGGATCCCTGGCACCACATGCTGTGCCAGTCCTAACCCCAGGGCAGGCTGAGCCTGCCATAATAAAAAAAGAAAGAAAGAAATCTCCAGGATGGGACAGTCCACAGACATGAAGCAGACTGGTGTCTGTGACAGGCCAGGTAGGATGGGCAGGGGTGGAAGGGTAAGAAGTGATTGGCTAATTGCTCTGGAGTGATGAGAATGTTTGGCATTAAGTGCAGTTGCACAACACCATGAATGTAAACACCACTGAACTGTGCACTTTATTTTTATTTTATTTTATTTTATTTTTTTGTCTTTTTGAGACAGGGTCTCACTGTGCAGTTCAGGCTGGCTTTGAGCTCACTTTTGTAGCCCAGGCTGGTCTCGAACTCGCAGCAATCCTCCTGTCTCAGACTCCCAAGTGCTGGGATAACAGGCATGAGCCACCACGCCTGGCTGAACTGTGCACTTTAAAGTGATTAATAAATAAGCATACTTCCCAAGAAGGTAAAATAAGCAATAGTTTACTACCTGTCTCAGTTCTACATGGCACTAGAGTAGTTACAATAGTGTAAACATGAATGGAAAAATAATGATCTGCAATAATATAACTGCAACCCAGATAAAACTATAATGAAGACAGATGGATGAGATGGGATCTTCAGGCAAGAGGACAAAGACATAAAGACGTACCTTTCACAGTGTGAAGCAGGGATGTCAGTAAGTTTTGGTCCACAGCTAAAATGGGGGTGACGGAATAACTGTGTGTACAAAGCCATGGACACTAGACAGCAGTGTGCTCACCTGGGGAAGTACTTGGTGTGATCTGCTAAGGGGTCATCCCCTTCCTGCCAGTCTTTCAGGTATCCTCCACAGGAAAAGCACTGCACCGTGTCCTCCACCCCTGCACAGAAGGAGAGGCAATCAGTACTTGGGGCATGTGCCTTCATCAGCTGACATGCTGGCCACAACCATCAGGCCTTGATTAGGGCAGTGGTCTGTCTAAGACTCTAGGCCCAGGACCAGGTAATCAGCATGGTCATCTAATGCACTTCTGTACTGTTTTTTGATCAACTTCCTCACCCTGCCCATCACCTTGGCAATGGAGAAATTTACACCCAGAATGTGGAATTAATACTCTACAGAAAAAGAAAAAATTTTAAATGTATTTGTTATAGGGTTTCACTAGGAAGCTCAGACTCAGTGATCTTCCTGTTTTTAGCTTCCCCAGCACTGAGATTGTAGATGTAGACTTGGTGGCTAGCTCAGCATGCCCAGGGATGGGGCCAGCGGGGCCTTCAGTGCCAGATATCAAACCCCAGGCCCTGGGCTGGCCTAAGCAGGCACTTAAAGAACTGAGCTATTTCAGTGGCTCTACACAGGGAAATTTTTATCTATTTTTCACTAGCAAATCTCATGAACTGTGTGGAGTTCCTAGCATTTTTTTTTTTTTTTTTTTTTTGAGACTGGGTCTTGCTATACAGTTCAGGCTAGCCTTGAGTTCACTTTTGTAGCCCAGGCTGGTCATGAAATTCAAATGATCCTCCTGCCTCAGCCTCCCAAGTGCTGAGATCATAGGCATGTACCACCATGCCTGGCTATGCATTTCTTTTGAAATCAGTATTGTTTAATGAATAAACCAGAAAGAATAGATCTGGAGCTCAGGAAAATAAAAACTTATGAGCAAACCCAGAGCCCTATATCAGCAACTCCATGCAGAATCACTTGCTCTTAGCACACTTTTGTCAGGCTTAGGGGACAGGGAGATAGCTCCATGGCACAAGTGCCTGCCTGGCAAGTGCACAGTCATGAGTTTGAACCCTGGTCCCACAAAAAAACAAAAAAAAACCTGATCCTTGGTCAGGCTTACGCTGCTACACACGGGACTGAGTATATATTTCTTGGCAGGAAACCAGTGTTTGATTCCACCAAGAGCCCACTTTGGAACATCTTCCCACCACACTGGGGCTCAGCAGCTCTGCACAGCTGAGACCCTTTGGGTCTTCTGGCTGACAACTACGAAGTCCTCAAGCTTTCTCACACCCCTAATGGCATGAGACTACAGGATTTGTGGGGAGAAGGCAAACACTCAGGACAAGGAGAAGGGCCTAGAGAAAGCCCACAAGGGCAAACTGCAGCCAGTGTGTACAGAAAGCACAAAGCACACTCTTTCCAAGGCTAACAACTGTGAGACATTAAGATTTCTGTGTCAGCTGGGTGTGGTGGCACACGCCTGTAATCCCAGCACTTGGGAGGCTGAGGCAGGAGGATCAGTTTGAATTAGAGGCCAGCCTGGGTTACAACGGTGAGCTCAAGGCCAGCCAGAACTGCATAGTGAGACTCTGTCTCAAAAAGGAAAAAAAAAAAAAAAAAAAGATTTCTGTGCCAGCTAAATATGTCTGTAAAAAAATTTTTTTAACAAAAATTAAATAACTAAATATGTCTGTGCCAGTCCCTGCTGCATCCTCTGCTCCTGAGCTGCTCTGCTGTATCTGCGCTACCTACATGAGTCACCCCCAAAGGGCTCGTGGTAACCCGGGGCTCCTGGGGAGGCACGAAATACCCTCCCTGTTCCCTGTGCACCTCAGGCAGAGATTCTGCAGAGGGGACCAGCTTTGGGGATTAGAAGTGCCACTGTCGGAGGAGCAGCCATTCTTAGCGGGCACAGCAACAAGTGGAAGACTGTATGCAGTGGAACTGTGACCATAAATTCTGTGGGGAGTGGCTGAGCTGCAACAACAACAAGCTGGCCTCTAACTCAGTGGTACATCAACAGGCATCCAGCCTTCCTTATCCTCTCTCTTAACTCTGAGATAACTCTGAGAATGTTTGATTTTCAGTGTTCTCAGAAAAACACTGAGACCTTGCCCTTTTGGCCCCTGTACACGCTTCCTCCTTTTTTCACTTTTCATCAGAGAGGTCAGGCCCCACCCAGTCCCAGCTTTTTTCTATGTGTCTTGCTTTTTCTTAAACTTTCATCAACCCCTCTCAGGACCCCCCTACTGCAAGGATCCTGGCATAATTCCCTGACTTTCTCCTCTGAGCAGAGTGTGGCCCTGACTGTTATCTGCACCGCCCTAGTCTCTCCCAATTTTCTGTAGTAACAGAAGCCTGAATCCTAACGGCACCTCACCACCCAGGGAAAATGTTAAGCTTCCCAGCCACACTAGTTTTGGAGATGGGGTCTCACCATGTACTTCAGGCTGGCCTTGAACTCACCATGTAGCCCAGACTAGCCTCAAACTCACGGCAATCCCCCTGCCTCAGCTTCCTGAATACTGGGATCACAGGCATGTGCCACCATGCTTGGCCCCAGCCCAAAGTGCACAAGGTCACCTAACTAAACTGTGGTTAAGGAAATATGGGCAGAAATGTTGTGGCCATTTTAAGGCAGAGGTATGGGACAAAGGGCAGGGAGAATACTAGAATGGAAAAGAGGCCAGCGAGATCACTCAGTGGTCTAAAGCACCTCCTTAGGCAAGCTTAAGCAACCACAGGGACCACAGTTTGATCCCCAGTACCACATGCTGTGCCAGCTCCACACCCAGGGCAGGCTGAACCAGCCATAATATAAATAAATAAATAAAGAAGAAAAGAAAAAACATGACAGTCATTGCAAGCAGAGTTCTTGTCCTTACTGGTCTTCTAGGCTAAGTTTTCCAGTTTGGAGCTTCACTCCTGTGGAAAACACTGTGAGAAATAGGCCTTGTCTTTTCTCTCAAAGCATAAGGCCAAAACAACTCCATTTGGGGTTTTAAAGCCCGGGTACCCCAGCCCATCAATATCAGGAGCTCTGAGAAATGGTGACCAAGTTCCTTCTCCCAGAGCACAGTGAGTTTCCAAGATAAGAACCAAGGGCCTTGTGTTCCAAGCCCCACACCAGCTCTCTGACTTGCTCAGAACACGCCTCCCACCCCCCACCTGAACTAGCCAAGAAAACAGACTGTAGCCTTTAAATTCAGCTCCTGAAGGGGCAACCCGCCTTTGTCTTGTGCACCTGCTACCTGGTGCTTGTGCCCTCCTACAGAGTTGACGCCAAGAGCCTCAGCAGACCTGCTGCCTCATGTCTGAGCACATTCTTTCTGGCGCTGACAGTTTGGGCCTGGGATTATTTCCAACAGTATAGAGAATGAAGAGAGGGCGTGAAAGGGCTACCTAAGGGCTGATAAAAAGAGAGGACTCTCTGAGTATAGGTCCACATGAGGCCAGGATCTCCAGGTCTACATGGAGCTGATATGGCCAAGTGAGCAGGTCAGCAGCAGATGCTGCTCACCTATGTAGAAGAGACCTGCTCTGACCAGGGCTTCCACTGCTGGCAGGGACTCTCGGTGCGGCCAGTTCTTGAAAGTTTCCCTTCGAAGTTCTTCATTAGCAAAGACACTGTTGTTGTCATAAGCTGGAAGAAAAGGAACAGGTGAGAGCAGTGAACTGCACTGGTACATGGTGCAGGTTCCCTTGGTAGTGACAAATGCCAGGCCCAAGGTACTGAGCTCAGATTGGAATGACTGGTGTGACAATCAGGAAGGGATGTCCTGAGGTGAGGATGGCCAAATGCTAGCACCATGGACATAGAGTTCTAGGGGTCTGGTGAGTTCTTCTATGATCTTGGTTCTGCCTATGTCTGAAATTTGCTAGCAAGAAACATATCTTGAAATTATTTTCTTACCATTAAATACCAGAATAAAACAAGAAAAAGCTGGAGGAGATTACCCACTTTTGAGGTCAGTGTTAAGACTGAGAGAGACAATTTTTCCCAGGAGTGCCCTGAAGAAAAGCACCTGGGTTCCTGCTCCTCTGGGAGGGCACTCTGGTGGCTCCTGTGGGATGCTCCTCTCCGGCTGGCCCTGGACTAGTGCTGCCCTCCCTTGCTGGGCGGGCTGGACACGTCCTGTGTTACACTATTCAGAGGAAAGCCAGCTCTGCTGCCATCACCTGTTTTGCTCCATTTTGTTTGAGACAGGGTCTTGCTTGGTAGCCCAAACTGGCCTTAAATTCTCCATTCTTGTGCCTCAGTTTTCTGGGTGCTGAGGTTGCAAGCACATGTTAGACATTTATTATTTATTCATTTATTGTTGCAGTACTGGGGATTGAACTCAGGACCTTGTGCTTGCCAGGCAGGTGGCTCCTCGGCCCAACATTTCTCTTTTTTTTTTTTTTTTTTTTGTCTTTTAGAGATAGGGTCTCACTATGCAGTTCAGGCTGGCCTTGAGCTCACTTTTGTAGCCCAGGCTAGTCTTGAACTTGCACTGATCCTCCTGCTTCAGCCTCCCAAGTGCTGGGATTACAGGCATGCACCACCATGCCCAGCTTCCAACATTTCATTTTTAATGTGAGCTTTCAATCATTTCTCAACATGCATAGCCACAGGAATGTTTTCAAAACATTTTATTGAGAAACTTCAGGCAGGGGAGATAGCTCAGCAGCTTAAGAGCCTGATGAGCAAGTGCTAGGGCCTGAGTTCAACCCATGGTACATAAAAAAAATTTGGTTGTTTTAGGGAGGAGTTAGTGAAACAAATAGTTTTCTATGTTCATCTATACTAAATACTAGTTCTTTCCGTGAGAGTAAAAATCTCTTATGAAAATGATTTTTAAAACAAATTATTGTGCTGTAAAATAAGGAGGAAAACAGAAGGTTTAAGAAGGAGAACATGGTGCAGGCCCATCACCCCAGTGCTGTGGGACCTGAGGCAGATGATTGCAAATTCAAGCCCACTCTGGGAAATTTAGCAACTGGCCTGGGCTCTGTCTCAAAATATCAAAAAGGGCTGGTGGGTGCAGTTTTGTGTGAAAGCCTTGGGTTTAATCCTCAGTACCAAAAAGAAAAAAGGAACAAGAAGGCAAAAGAAGTGAATAAGCAAAGCCTTTGGGTTAGGTCTGGGTTTTTACCTGATGCCATAGATAATTCTCTTCTGACCCAGGAATTCACAAAATGTTCTCCCTGAAGAAAATTAAGCATATATTACTAATTATTTAGCTTGTAATATACATACTTCCCTAGGAATAAGACAAAAGTCACCCCACGAAGAGTTTCATTGAATAGAATAGCAGAGTTCTTAGTGAAACATACCCTTAATTGAATATTGGGTTTTCTTTCTTTTTTGGATTGGATTTGAGCCCAGGCCTTGCACTGTTATATTCCAAGTCCTTTTCAAAATTTTAAGATGCAGCAGGGCGTGGTGGCGCACGCCTGTAATCCCAGCACTCGGGAGGCTGAGGCAGGAGGATCGCTGTGAGTTCGAGACCAGCCTGGGCTACAAAAGTGAGCTCAAGGTCAGCCTCAACTGCACAGTGAGACCCTGTCTCAAAAAGACAAAAAAAAAAAAAAAAAAAAAAATTTTAAGTTGCAGTTTCACTAAGTAACCAAGTCCCCAGGCTAGGCTGAACTTTCTTTTTTTTTTTTTTAAATTTTCTTTTATTTATTTATTTATTTACTTATTTGTTTGTTTATTTATTTATTTATTTTTATTTCTTTTATTTTTTTGAGGCAGGGTCTGGCTATGCAGTTCAGGCTGGCCTTGAGCTCACTTTTGTAGCCCAGGCTGGTCTTGAACTTGCACTGATCCTCCTGCCTCAGCCTCCCGAGTGCTGGGATTACAGGCATGCGCCACCATGCCCGGCCTAGACTCAACTTTCAATCTTCCTGCCTCAACCCCCAGCCTGCATAAACCCCCAGCCCCTGCACTTCCTTGTAGGCACTTTAATCTGCTGAGCTATTTGGCCAGCCCTTTGTGATTTTTGACTAATGAGGAAAAAGTGTAGGAAGGAAAGGAAACTCACAAGAATTATATGCTGAGCAACTGCTTGCTCTCAGGTAAGCACACCCGGATTGCTTCTCAAAAAAACCCCTCCCCCTCCACTTTTAGTCCCTACTTTTGTTGTTGTTATTGCTGTTGTTTTATTCTGTCTTTTAGTTTCTGAGACAGGATCTCACTGTGTAGTCCAAGCTGGGCTCAAACTCACAGTGATCCTTCTGCCTCAGCCTCCTGGATGATGGGCTTCAGGCATGCCCCACCACGCCTTGCATTCAGTCCATGCTCTTTGCAGAGCTTTTGTCTTCTTTTTTTTTTTTTTTTTATTTTTTTTTTTTTTTTTTTTTTTTTTTTTTTTTTTTTTTTTTAATTTTTATTTTATTTTATTTATTTTTTTTTTTCTTGTTTCAGAACCTTTATTTGTTTATTCACTCATTTTTATGGCCGGCTCAGCCCACCCCAAGGACAAGGCTGGCGCAGCATGTGGTGCCGGGGATCGAACCGCGGTCCCTGCAGCCGCCTAAGCCCTCCCAAGGAGGTGCTCTAGACCACTGAGCCATCCCACCAGGCCCAGAGCTTTTGTCTTCTGACACATAGCCACTCAATCCTTTTTGTTGTTTCCATGAGTTCGGCCCAGGTTTCTGCTCATTTCCTGCTGCCCTAACTGCTGCACGATAAAGACCCAACAGGAAGAGCCAGCCCTGACGCCCTCAGTGGTGGCAGTGCCAAGCCTGGGCACCTTCTCTGGCAGTGCAGCCTGAGCCACAGAGCAATGATTACAAGGGAGGCAGGGTACATCAAAGGCCACCTTTTTCCAGTCCCTGGGAAAGGAATTGCTAAGTGCTCCAGTTTAACAAGAGAATATAAAACATTTTTCTTTTTTTTAAGACACTCTGCAGGTGAAAGGCAGAAGAACCAAAAAAGAAAGAAAACACATGACGTAAAAAGAATGCCTCCCCCCTTGGGATTTAGGTATTAGGCAATGAAAAAAGATTGGTAAAAAATTTCCATTTCAAAATGGAAATGTAAGGGGCTGGGGAGATAGCTCCGAGGCACAAGTGCCTGCGTGGCAAGTGCAAGGTCGTGAGTTTGAACCCCGGTCCCACAAAAAAAAAAAAAAAAAAAAAAAAAAAAAATGGAAATGTATACCGTTACACCAACAAATCCCTGGTAGCTCTGGATATACTCAGCAATTTCCTCTGAAGATTTTTTACTTTGAAGAAATTCACATCTGTAATGTAAAATATAAGTAAATGTTGACATAAATGTGCTAGATTACATTACATATAATGATCTGGGTTGGTTGGTTGGTTTTTTCTTTTTCTTCTTCTTTTTTATTTATTTATTTATTTATTTTTGTCTTTTTGAGACAGGGTCTCACTGTGCAGTTCAGGTTGGCCTTGAGCTCACTTTTGTAGCCCAGGCTGGTCTCGAACTTGCTCTGATCCTCCTGCCTCAACCTCCAAAGTGCTGGGATTATAAGCATGCACCACCACACCCAGCTCATGAATTATATCTCAATAAATCTGTGATTTAAACAGTATAGAGTGACTTAAAATAGGAAATTCTAAGAGAAAGGAGGAGATGGGTGACATAATTTGGCCATGTGTTGAGACAAACATTTATTATACTATTCTTTCCACAATTAAAATTGAAAAACTTACTAAAGGAGCACGCACTCTCTCTCTCTCTCTCTCTCTCTCTCTCTCTCTCTCTCTCTCTCTCTCTCTCTCTCTCCCCACACACACAGGGTTTCGCTATGTAGCCAGGCTGGCTTCAAACTCACAGTGATCTGCCTGTCTCAGCCTCCAAAGTGCAAGGACTGCAGCCATGCACCACTGCATCTGGCTAATATTTTCTTTTCTAAGCAGGAAATTTAAAGGCCACTACAGTAATAAAAACTGAACTTCTTGGACTGGTGATATAGCTTGGCGGTCTAGTCACCTGCCTGGCAGATGTAAGGAGTTGAGCTCAATCCCTGGTACTGTATCCCATGCTGCAGCACACACCTATAATCCCAGCACTGGGGAGGCTGCAGCAGGAAGATCACTACAAGTCTGAGCTGCATATCAAGACCCTGTATCAAATAAATAAATTAAAAAAAAAAAACTCAGTTTAGAAGCCAAACGTGGGGGCACACGCCTGTAATCCCAGCACTTGGGAGGTGAATTCGAGACCAGCCTGGGCTACAAAGTGAGCTCAAGGCTGCCATGAACTGAATAGCAAGACCCTGTCTCAAAAAGCCAAAAAGAGCCAAAAACAAAACAAAACAAAACAAAAAAAAAAACCCTTCAGTTTCTTTCTATTCTTTTCTTTTCTTTTCTTTTGGTGGTGATGTTATCTACAAAGCACTGACTATAATAACAAGTGCTTTGATAGAGACTACTTTTACTTTGATGTACAAAATGAGTACATGCTGCAGTTGTTAGAAACATCATCAAATACCTCCCATATCATTTGTTTTTCATGATTTGTCTCTAAAACACATTATTCACCCACACAAGTCTTTTATGTGTGTTTCCATGACATTTTCAAAAGCCATTTCCAGGTATCTGTGGAACCTGGAATCATGGAAACTTCTATCTGGCAAAACATACCCTGGTATTTGGCACAGAAAACATTTTTTAGGGTCTGAGGAGATAGCTCTGTGGCACAAGTGCCTGCCTGGCAAGTGCAAGGTTGTGAGTTTGAACCCCAGTAGCCCCAGAAAAAAAAAAAAAAAAAAATTTTTTTTTTTTTTTTTTTGTATTTTTAGCAAAGGGTCTACAGGGTGTGCAGGGTCTTACTACTAAATCAGACTCATAATGCTCTTCCTGTTTACAGCCTCCCAATACCTGGGATTACAGGTGCAAACTACCACGCCCGGTCTCAATTGCCTTCTCAACACACTCCAGGGGCAGAGCTGACACAGCAGGCTCAGGACTAAACCTCTGGCCCCTGTCCGTGTCCCTGCCCCTGCCCTTGCCCCTGCTTGTAGGTGCTTTAATCCATTGAGCTCTTCGGCCAGATTCCACATTGTAACTTTTTTTTTTCTTTTTGAGACAGGGTCTTGCTATGCAGTTCAGGCTGGCCCTGAGCTCACTTTTGTAGCAGCCCAGGCTGGTTGTGAACTCAAACCGATCCTCCTGCCTCAGCCTCCCAAGTGCTGGGATCACAGGCATGTGCCACCATGCCCAGCCCACATTTTTAAAGTGTTGAAGGCCCATACTTCACATTTCCCATGGTGTAACCAGGCCTCTCCCACCTAGATAACTCCAGGTGGTCCAGTTGTGGAGAGGGAGAGATCCAACCCAGAGGGAATGCTCGAGGAAGACTCTTTTGTCTTTGTCTTTATTTTATTTATTTTTTAAATTTACGCACTTGGTTCAAGGTCTCACTATGCAGCTTAGACTCATAGTGATCCTCCTGTTTTCAGCCTCCCCAGTGCAGGGATTATAGTATGCACCACCACACCCAGATTCAGTCTGCTCAGTGCACCCCAAGGGGCAGTATGTGGGACTGACCAGGGATTGAACCCTGGCCTCTGCGATTGTCAGTGCAGGCACTTAGTCTACTGAGCTATCTTATGGCCCTTGTCTGTTTGTTTATTATTTTTTTTTCTTTATGGCCAGCTCAGCCTGCCCTGAGGGCAGGGCTGGCACAGCATGTGGTACCAGGTATCGAACCGCGGTCCCTGCAGCCACCCCAGCTTTCCTAAGCAGGCGCTTTAGACCACTGAGCCATCCTGCTGGGCCCCCTGGCCCTTGTCTTTGTCTTTTTAAAAACTGAAAAATTGGGCCCGGCAGGATGGCTCAGCGGTCTAAAGCGCCTGCTTAGGAAAGCTGGGGCGGCTGCATGGGACCGCGGTTCGATCCCCAGCACCACATGCTGTACCAGCCCTGCCCTCAGGGCACGCTGAGCCAGCCATGAAAATGAATAAATAAACAAACAAAGGTTCTGAAACAAGAAAAAAAATAAGTAAATAAAAAATAAAAAATATAGAGGAGTATAGTGCTACATGCCTGTAATCCCAGGTACTCAGGAGGCTGAGGCATGAAAATTGCAATTTTGAGCCCAGCTTGGGCAACTTAGCAAGATGCTATCTCAGAATCAAAACAAAATAAAAAGGGCCAGGGGTAGAGCTCTGAGATAGAGCATCTGTGGCTTCAGCCCCCAGTACTGCCTGATAAAACAAAACACCCAGTAGTATTAGCAAAAAACACTTCAGCACTAACCTGGGAAACCACTTGGCGTGTTCCTTCCAGGGATCATCTCCTTCCTCCCAGTCTCCAAGGCATCCACCACAGGAGAAACACTGCACAGTGTCCCTCTTACCTGTGGATACAGGACAACGGCTCAGCTGCTAGCAGGGACCTGGGGGTTCCCAGGGAGATAGCTCTCCTCACTCTGAGAATGAGACCCACCCCATGCTCTGTTCTTCCAGGAGTGCTTGGCAACCCCATTGCCCCCATGAGCCCAGCCTGTGCATTCTGGCCTCATGGGGCACCAGCAGGAAGGCCTTGGTGTCAGCGTCTCTGTGCCAATTCTGTAAAATTCAGGCCTATTATTTAGTCTTTGAGCCTCAATGAAAACGTGAAATGTGAGGGAAAGGGGCAAATGGGCTTGAGCCGAGTTGGTGCTCAGCCAGGGAGCACAAGGCTGGTGGGGGGGGGGGTTCTAAAAGCCTAGTTCTCATCTGTCAACATCTGTGGGGTGGTTAGTAAAGTATAGTCTTCTGAAGTGTGTCACCCTGTTCTTCAGACTTAAGATTTCAACAAACATCCAAAGAAAGACCCCAAAAACTATAGAAATTTTACAAATCACAGAAAGTTTGTTTTATGTGAGAGGAGTGAAGAGCTACTCATGAACAAGGAAATGGATCAAACTGCACCAGGCCCATGAGGATAAAGCCTGCATCATCTAATGTCTGTATCTATGGAAACAGTCGTCTCATTTTATATAGAGTTGATGAATTAACACAGCATGCACAAAACTGAAATTAAAGAAAAATTATCCAAGTGGAATTGGGGATTTAGTTCTGCTCTTTTTTTGGTTTGTTTGAGAAAGGGTCCTGCTACATAGTCCAGGTTGTCCTTGAACTCATATAGCCTAGGCTGGCTTCAAACTCTGCTCAATCCTCCTGCCTCAGCCTCCCAAGAGCTGGGATTACAGATATACACCACTACATCCTACTTGAAGTAGAATTTTAATAAAATGGGTTTTTATCCAATACAACACATTTAACAAGCAACGAAAGATTTACAAAGCAGTTCAAAAGCAACCAAAGTATGGAACTTAAAGTAAAAATGTGAGAGAAATTTTAAGAGATGATTTCAAGTTACCTGTAAAGATGAAGCCAGAAGCTGCAAGCAGCCGCGGGGACACTGCCTGGACGTAGAAGGGCCAGTCCCAGAAGGACTTGAGTCTGGCCTCCTCGTCTCCATACCCCGCTGTGTCCCCTCTCTGTTCTTTCCCTGGAGTCTTGACCCGCACCTCATACTTGCCGATGTTACCCACATCTCTGCCCAGAAGGAACCGGCAGCCTGGGCGGAACTCCCTGTGACTCTGTATGGGGAAATTCTTGAGGCTGGTGCCAAAGAGGATTAGGCTGCAACAGAAGCACTGGACTCCCTCCTTTACCCCAGTGAAGTAAAAGCCAGCTGCTGCCATGTCCTGAGGTGTCCATGAGCTGTACGGCTTGTAGGTCACAAAAGTCTTCAACCGGTTGGCTTCACTGCGCATTCGGCAGTTGAAGCCTTTCTTCATTTTTGCACGTTCTCTGTGCTCTTCCTCCTCTTGCTCCTTCATATATACCCTGGCATCTGTGCCCAGGAGCTGAGTCAGCTCTTCAGCCAAGTCATAATCAAACTGGGAAATCCTCTCCTCATCTTCCTCCTGGGTGGTCATTTTCTGGCAGGTGAAAAAGGTGGATGTTACAGGATGTGATAGTAACACTTACATTGTAAAAAACATTTCCTCATTGGGTCTGAAGAAGTAAAAAAATGTAAGGAATGCCTGCATTTCCATGACAAAAAAGAAGCAGCTCCATATATCAGAAAGCCTTCCCAGACTGGAGACGAAGCTTAGAGGCACAGTGCGGGTCTGGTGAGCACAAGATCCTGAGTTTGATTCTCAGTACAAAAGAAAAAGGGAAGGAAGGTGAGGAGGGGGTCTTCTCCACCACACGCACTTGCTGAGCGCCTGCTCCTCTGGCAACCCCTGTTAGTGCAGCCCTCCAAGATCACCTGGTGACAGTGGAGTCACACCAGGCAGTAGTTAGCATGTGTGTCAAGGAAACACACCCACAAAAGTGGGTGCCCCAGAGTAAGTTTGATGGACTTACTCATTTTTAAAAATCATTGTTCTAATTGTGTTCACTTCTGTGCCCAAGCTTGAGAGGCCCTAGCATAATCATGGCTCCAGGTGCTATTTGAGGGTTTCTGCCCGTGTGGAATTCTGCCAGGGTCATTAATGGCAAGTGATCCAACAAAACAATGCGTCATTCCCAGACCAACTTGCCTGCTCTTCTTCTAGTCCCCAAATAGACTTTTTGTCTCCTTTTCCTGCACACCAACAACCTCCAATTTCCAGATATGACACTTCACCTGCCCATGTAAACTCTACCTCTAGTCCAACTCAGTAAAAACCCTGTCCCTCAGCTTCCTGCTCCAAGCGTCCTTGAAATCTCTGGCAGCCCTTGCACCAGGCAATAAAGGTTTTCTTTTTACCTCTGTCAGTGTCTCTCCACAGTGCCAAAAATCTTACACTATTCCTTTCCCTTTCATATAAATTACTTTCCTAACCAAAAATTATAAAATACTATCACATTGATGCATATATATATACACATATATACATATATATGCACATATATATACATATATATATATACATATATATATATATATATATATATATATATATATATAATCTTTGTACCTTTTAATGGCTTTATGATTTCCACAATGTAGGACACTTAAGCTGTTGTTATTTTTCTCTTCATAAAGAAAGTTCAATATGCTTAGAACAGAGTCTCTCTCTCTCTCTCTCTCTCTCTCTCTCTCTCTCTCTGTATTTTGGGGGTCTACAGGGTGTTCAGGGTCTCACTACTAGATCAGAATCATAGTGATATGCCTGTTTACAGCTTCCCAAGAGCTGGGATTATAGGCACGTGATACCATGCCCAGTCTCAATTGCAATCTCAGCACACTCCAGAGGGTGGGGCCAGTATAGCAGGCCCCGGAGATCGAACCCCCAGCCCCTGTGCCTGCTTGCAAGCACTTTAATCCACTAAGCTATTTGGCTGTCCCTAGAACAGTCTTTATTATTTTCCCAGAATACATTTTCAAAAGAATAATTGCTGAGTCAATGTTCTGGTTACTTTTTTCTCATTGCTGAGACAAAAGACCCAACATTGAAAATGAAGAAAAAGTTTGCTTTTTTTTTTTTTTTTTTGCGGGACCAGGGTTCAAACTCACAGCATTGCATTTGCCAGGCAAGCACTTGTGCCATGAAGCTATCTCCTCTGTCCCCAAGGAAACAAAGGTTTATTTAGGTCACAGTTTGTGGAGGTTTCAGCCCATAATCAGCTAGTTCCAAGGCAGGGTGGCAGAAGACAGCAAAAGCAGTAGGGTGGGGTGGGGGGATATTTCCTCCCTTATGTTGTATATTGTAAGTCACACATTTTTTTTTTACTGGTTTTTTTTTTTTTTGGGGGGGGGGAGTGTTGGAAATTGAACTCAGGACATTTGCCCTGAGCTATATCCAACCTTTTTTTTTTTAATTTTGAGATAGGATCTTGCTAGATGGCTCAGTTGCCTAGGCCAGTCTTGAGCCTGTGATCCTCCTCCCTCAGCCTCCCAGAGTGCTGGGATCACAGGTATGCACTATCATCACCCTCAACTCCTACCAAATTTTTATTTTTTTTTAAATTTTATTTATTTTTTTCTTGTTTCAGAACGTTTGTTTGTTTATCCACTCATTTTTATGGCCGGCTCAGCCCACCCCGAGGGCAGGGCTGGCGCAGCATGTGGTGCTGGAGATCGAACCGCGGTCCCTGAAGCCGCACAAGCTTTCCCAAGCAGGTGCTTTAGACTACTGAACCATCCTGCCAGGCACCTCCTACCAAATTTTTAAATAAAGAGTTCATCATCACTGGAACCTCTGCATCTACCATGTCCTTACAAAGGGCTGAATCTTCTGGATGGTTCTTGAATATCCTTTACTGTTTCAAATTAAATACATAGGTAATTCTAAAGGTCCCTGGCCTGGGGTGGAAGCACACAGCTATAATCCCAGTATTGGAGAGGCTGAGACAGGAGGGTCGATGCAAGTTCCAGGCAGCCTTGACTACAAAGTGAGCTCAAAGCCAGCCTAAACTGTATAGTGAGACCTTTTCTCAAAGAAGACAAAAAAAGAAAGAAGAAAAAAAGAAAGAAAGAAAGAAAGAAAGAAAGAAAGAAAGAAAGAAAGAAAGAAAGAAAGAAAGCATCCTTCATCTCTCATTAAAATCAGATGAAGGCCGGGCGTGGTGGCACACGCCTGTAATCCCAGCACTGGAGAGGTCGAGGCAGGAGGATAGGTGTGAGTTCGAGACCAGCCTGGGCTACCAAAGTGAGCTCAAGGCCAGCCTGAACTGCATAGTGAGACCCTGTCTCAAAAAGACCGAAAAAAAAAAAAAAAAAAAATCAGATGAAGACCAGATTTTCATGAAATCTCTTTTCTTAAAGGTTCAGGCAAGAAAAAGATCCATTCAGACATCATATCCATTCTAACATTATGTCAAGGAAAGATGACACGACCCTTATGTGAAATTTTCTCTTAGAGGGGGCTGAGGAGATAGCTCAGTAGAATAAGCACTTGCCTGGCAAGCGCAAGGACCTGAGTTCAATCCCTGCTTTCAAAATTTCTCTTAGAATTTCCCATTTTAAGTCACTCCATACTGTTTAGTTTATTTATTTATTTATTTATTTATTTATTTATTTATTTATTTATTGTCTTTTTGAGACAGGGTCTCACTATGCAGCTCAGGCTGGCCTTGAGCTCATTTTTGTAGCCCAGGCTGGCCTCCAACTCGCACTGATCCTCCTGCCTCAGCCTCCCAAGTGCTGGAATTACAGGTGTACACCACCACGCCTGGCTTCCATACTGTTTAAATCACAGCTTTATTGATATGTAATCCACGAGCTGGGCATGGTAGCACATGCCTGCAATCTCAGCACTTGGGAGGCTGAGGCAGGAGGATTCATGCAAGTTCAAGACTAGCCTGGGCTACAAAAGTGAACTCTAGGCCAGCCTGAACTGCATAGTGAGACCCTGTCTCAAAAAGCCAAAGAGAGAGAGAGAGAGAGAGAGAGAGAGAGAGAGAGAGA
>PVJA010037141.1:0-10468 GCA_004027025.1 Myocastor coypus
TCCTCCTGCCTCAGCCTCCCGAGTGCTGGGATTACAGGTGTGCGCCACCACACCCGGCTTGTTTCAGAACTTTTGTTTGTTTGTTTGTTTTTATGGCTGGCTCAGCCTGCCCTGAGGGAAGGGCTGGCGCAGTATGTGGTGCCGGGGATGGAACCTCGGTCCCTGCAGCTGCCTAAGCTTTCCTAAGCAGACACTTTAGACCACTGAGCCATCCTGCCGGGCCCCTCTTCAGTTCATTTTGTGAGACAGGATCTTGTTAAGTTGCCTGGGGTAGGCTCAGAGGTGGGATTCTCCTGCTTCAGCCTCCTACAGTGCTGGGGTGGTAGGCTGGTGACCCCACGTGGAGCTCATCCTCCTTCTGCTGTGTAGGCAGATGCCTCATAGGAGCACGCTGCGCCTCGGGCTGCTTCAGGCTCCTCCCCGTGCAGGCTGTGCCCATCCCCTGCCGCCCCACTGAGTACTCCAGCAATCCTCGGGTGTGCACCCACCCCTACCCCGTCTCCTTGCCCTTAATCCAGAGTGCTCTGGGGCTGCAGACCTGCCCCTGCCTCCCAGGGTGGTATGAAGCTGGGGCCTGAACCACATCGTTGGGAACTGTCCCAGTGATCGTCATGAGAAACCTGGGGGGGTGAGAATGGGGAGCAAGTTGGTGTGGTAGGGCACCCCTGTAGTCCCTGTGCTCTGGGAGGCTGAGGTGGGAGGTCACAAAGTCTAGCACAGCCTGGGCAGCTTGCAACTTAGGGAGAGTGTGTCTCAAAAAAAAAAAAAAAAAAAAATGGAGGGGCACTTGTTCCCAGCACTGCAAGAAAGGAGAGTGAAGTGGGGTTTAAGGTCCTGATACTCTGGGGACAGTGGCCATGTGTCTGCAGTGCCCCAGGGCGTAACACCGCTCCTCTTGTCCTCCCATCTTCCTGTCTGAGCCCAGAACTGGAAGAAGTTTGGGAACTCAGAGTTTGACCCACCGGGACCCAACGTGGCCACCACCACAGTCAGCGATGACGTTTCCATGACCTTCATCACCAGCAAAGAGGTGGGCAGAGTGGGGTGGGGCTGGTGGGGCCAGGGCAGCAAGGGCCACAGCACAGTCCTCTGAGTGCCTGTTTCCGCCCCCGTAGGACCTGAACTGTCAGGAGGAGGAGGACCCAATGAACAAACTGAAGGGTCAGAAGATTGTGTCCTGCCGCATCTGCAAGGGCGACCACTGGACCACGCGCTGCCCCTACAAGGACACGCTGGGGCCCATGCAGAAGGAGCTGGCCGAGCAGCTGGGCCTGTCCACTGGCGAGAAGGAGAAGCTGCCGGGAGGTGCGGGCCCGGCAGGGTGGGACCTGCTTCTCACCGGCTGCCCTGTCCTGTCCAGCACAGCAGTGTCAGGGCCTGGGTTGTGATCCTGTTGGGGATGGCGAGGGCCCTGGTATGAGCAAGCATGGTGTGTGGTCCAAGATGCCAGCACCTCCCGTGTATGTGTGTACGTGTGTCTGCGGGATGCACATGTGACTATCCACAGGCCAGGTCCCTTGGGGTGATATCCTGGTGGCCTGTCCAGGTGACTCCCCTGCTGTGGTTTCCATGAGAGTCTTTGCCAGGTGGCCCCTCCCCCAAGGGGTGGCTGCCACCCCACCCCTAGGTGATCCCAGCCTGGAGTCTCCTGTCCCCATGTAACGCTGGCCTGTGATCTCCTGGGAATGCACCTGGCTAGCCACTCACCCTGCTAGTGGGGCTGGAAGGGGGCCTCTGTGCCACCTTGGTGGTGTTGTAGTCAGGGCCAGGGTGGCGACACAGGGAGGGGGGCAGTGGCCAGGGCACCCTTGACTTTGCCCTTGGTGCCAGAGCTGGAGCCGGTGCAGGCAGCGCAGAACAAGACGGGGAAGTATGTGCCGCCCAGCCTGCGGGATGGAGCCAGCCGCCGTGGGGAGTCCATGCAGCCCAACCGCAGAGGTGAGGCTGGGCCGGTGCCCAGGCTGTGGTGCTAGGCACCCTGTAATTACCCAGCGTTGTGTCAGGGGGGCCTGGGTGGGGCCTGCTGCTCACAGCTGCTCTGCCTGTGCCCACAGCTGATGACAACGCCACCATCCGCGTCACCAACCTCTCGGAGGACACACGTGAGACCGACCTGCAGGAGCTCTTCCGGCCCTTTGGCTCCATCTCCCGCATCTACCTGGCCAAGGACAAGACCACTGGGCAGTCCAAGGTGCGTGGCAGCTGCGGGCTGGCAGGGTTGCGGGCTTTTGTTCCGTCTCGGTCCCCACCTAACCCGTCCTGTCTCTGTCCTCCCCTACCAGGGCTTTGCGTTTATCAGCTTCCACCGCCGGGAGGATGCTGCACGTGCCATCGCCGGTGTGTCTGGCTTTGGCTATGACCACCTCATCCTCAACGTGGAGTGGGCCAAGTAAGACCCCGCTGTCTTGTCCCCTCCTCTCCATGGTCACCCTGGGCGTGAGAGGCCCGTGTCATTCTGACAGTCAACGGCCCATGTGAAGTGACATCTTTTATTGTCCCTTCTCAGAGCCTGTGCAGAGGGAGGGCAGGCACCAATGGTAGTGTCTGGTCCAGGACAGTGGCAGAGCATGGCTCTTAGTCCCCAGTGTGGCCCATGCATGGCCTTTCTCACTGCACTGTCCTCCCGAGTCCCTCTTACGTGTGGCGGGTCCTGGGGTGTCCTTTGGGGCCTGGACCCCTCCCCGCATCTGTCACCTTCTCCACCCATCCTCTCTAGGCCATCAACCAACTGAGCCAGCTACTGCTGCTGCCGTCCAGGCCCCTGGTGACACCCGGAAGCCTCCACAGCAGGTGTGGGGGGCTTCACAGGCAGTAAAATGTTGAAGTGTCCTTTGTGTGCCCTGTTCATTGTCCCACCCCCTCCTCCGGCTGGGCTCGCTGTCCCATGCTGGGTCCTTGTCACATCCTAGTCCCTGTGGCTGGAGATAGGCTGGGTGATGGGTTTGCCTCCAGGGACATGGGTGCCAAGACTTCGGGAGTACACTCAGTGGTGAGAGGCAGGTCCTGTTGTCCATGGCCCCGATCCTCAGGGCCCCGGTGCTCTGTGCAGCAGCCCAGGCTGGGCACCACGGCCATGTAGAGCAGTGGGTGGATGCAGATGGCCAGCGGCACGACGGCACGCATGACCTGGTAGCCCAGGTAGGGTGCCAGCTCCAGCGCCTGCACGGCCTGCGCTTCGCTGCGGAAGTTGGGGCAGCGCGCCAGCCAGCGCTGCCGGGCGTTCACGTTGAGCACGTGCATGACATGGTAGGGCACGTAGGAGACAGCATACAGGGCCACGCCACTGGCTACCAGCACTGCGACATGCAGCTTCTCGGCCGCCCGCAGGCTGGGGCTGCGGAGCACAGCCTGGCCAAGGGCCCCGTAGGCTGCCAGTGTGAGCAGTAGCGGCAGCGCCCCGCCAAGCCCTGCCAGTGCCAGTCCGTAGGCTCTGTAGGCCCCCAGCTGGCGGGTGTCCGCAGTCCCCTGGCACTCGGCACAGGCCTCGGGTCTGGTGGCACTGCACTTGCCTGCCGCCACTGTAACCTTCAGGCCAGAGAAGCCGAGTGTGGGGGCAGCCAGCAGGGCGGCCAGGACCCAGCCAGCAGCGCTGAGCGCCCAGGCATGCTTGGGCTGCAGGTGGCTGCGAGCAAAGAAGGGGTGCACGACGCCCAGGTAGCGGTTGAGACTGATGAGGGTGAGGAAGACCGTGCCTCCCAGCAGGTTGCAGGCAAAGAGGAAGCGCTCCAGGCGGCAGGCCACCGCGCCATAGCGCCAGCGCTTGGGTGGGTACAGGTAGGCGGCCTGCGGCAGCAGGGTCAGTGCATACAGCAGGTTGCTGATGGCCAGCTGCGTGGAGAACACCACAGCCGGGTTCCAGGGCCGGGACTCCCGGGTGCAGAAGCGGCTCAGGGCCAGGCCATTGCCAGCTACAGCCAGCAGGAACTCGGCCACCAGGATGGGCCACAGGAAGCTCTCCTGGTAGTGGCTGAGCTCTCGGGCAGCAGCTGCTGAGAAGTTGCAGAGCCTGGCACCTGTGGGCAGAGGTGTCACTGGCTGAGCTGTTTCTCAGTGTGGTTCCCAGGATCCATATGTGTAAGTTATGTAGGTCCCCTCGGTATGGGGCTGGCCTCTGCTGCTCTACGAAGTAGGACTGGAAGGCCAGACCCAAGCTTGTATGGAGCCCTGGACGAGTGACAGGGCCGTCACACACCCATCCCATGTCGCCAACCAAAGTCCTTTCTGGCAATGAGCCACCTTTGTACTCCACTCCCACCACCTAGAGGGCACCAGTTAGTCCCCTGGGGTAACTTGTCACAAGTTTGTATGGATAAGGCCCTATTTTTTTTTTATGGCTGGCTCAGCCTGCCCTGGGGTTGGGTTGGGGCACAGCTTTAGACCGCTGAGCCATCTCACCAGCCCTGTTTGTACATTCAGTATAGGGTGTCACTACATAGCTTGGACTCCAAGTGATTCTGCTGTTTTCAGCTTCCCCAGCACTGGGACTATAAGTGTGTGCCACCACACTGGTTCTCGGTGGCCGCCTCAGCACGCCTGGGGCAGGGCCAGTGTGGCATGTGCTGAGCACTGAACCTGGTCCCCGCACTTGCCTAAGCTGCCATTTGGACCACTGAACTATCTCATCGGCCTGCTTTTTCCTGCACACCCCCCCACTGTTTTTTGAGTTAGGGTCTCACTATGTAGTTATTCTTTAACTCAACTTTGTAGCCTAGGCTGCTCTGAAAATGATCATCCTGCCTCAGCCTCCCAGGTGCTCAGATTACAGGCCTGTACCACCAGCCCAGCTATGGCCCTACAGCTGATCCCTAATCTACACAGCAAAAAAGATGCCAGTAAACACAGGGCCAGGCCCCTTGCACTCCACCCTCACCATGGGCATTGGCTTTGTGCCCCAACCGGCTCAGCAGCTGTTCCAGGACAGACGCTACATTTGCATCCAGCACCCAGGGCTTGTCAGACTCCTGTGGCACCCCCTTCCCCACTTGGCCTGGGAGAGGCCTGCCTACCTGATCTTTGGGCTTCACAGTCCCCTAACAGCCCTGGCAGGCCAGGGTGCCCGGTGCCCACCCGTGGCTGCACAGTGGGAGGGGCAGTTGTCTTAACCCTAGCTCTAACCCACACCTCTTGGGAACCCGCCAGTCCACTGCTACCAAGGGGGCGCCCAGCAGGCCCATCAGCCCCCAGCCAGCCCCACCCCGTCCTCACCCGACGCCAGGACTGCCATGCCGCTCAGCTCGCCTCCTGACAGGCGCTTGGGCCTCTCCCGGCTTGCTGGCTTGCTCCCGGCTGCGCGCTCGGCCCCGCCCTTGCAGGCAACCTCAGCCCACGCAGCACCCTGACACCACTGCAGCTTCTGCTTCCTCGTTGCACCACACTGGTGGGCGGCCCACGAGGACCCTCCCATTGCCGGAAGTCAAGTCTCAGATCTCAGACACACTCAGGGTTGCTCCTTTATTGCAGGGGAGGTGAGGACAGCAGCTCCTTTATGAAAGGAAACCGAGTGGCACCACTCGGGCCCCAATCTGGGGCATCCAAGCTCTGCGGAGCTGGGCTCAAGCCCCTCTCCTGGGTGGCCTCCTCCGGCCTTGGCCGAGGTTCCTGGTGACCCCTCTGGGTCCCAGCTTGCCTGGGGCTCTGCGGGGCCCACCGTGGGGCTTGGGTGGCCTCTGGCCACTGCCCCTACCCTGGCCTTGACCCAGCCTCTTCGACTTGGTGGGCTGCTTCCTGCCTGGGGGCCCGGCGAGCCGTCTCCGCTTGGTTGCCGTGGGGAACATGTCTGTGGGGAGATGTGACGTCAGAGAGCCCTGTGAACAGGTGTAGGGCCCAGGGACCCCACTCAGGACACCGCCACACACCCTCATCGGGCTCTTCGCCCACAGCCTGGCGGAAGTACTCGGCCTCCTCTTCCTCTTCTTCCTCCTGCCTGGCCTGGCCCTCTGCCTCTGGGGGTGCCCCAGGGTCCTCAGCATCGCTGTCCCCGTCTGCACCAGCCCGGGCCCTCTTCATGCCTGCCAGGCTCTTCTTCCTGGAGAAGCAGATGTCAGTCTCGAGACAGCTAGGGACACCGCACCCCACCCACCCCCAGACCCCACGCGCCTGTGGGTGGCACGTTGCTCCTGCTTGCGCCGCACGTTCTGAGCCTGCTGCTCCTGCCTCTGCGCCTTGAGCTGCAGCTTCTCTTCCTTGGCTGCCAGGATGGCCTGGAGCTCCTCCTCACTCTTGTGCACTGCTCGGGGGACACAGAGCTCACTGGGGTCCCGGCAGCTACAACTCTGCACCCCCCACCCCCTGCAGCCACCCCCTCCCCACCTCACCAAAAGTATGAAACAGCACATTCCCCTCGCCGACACCCTCCTGGATCTTGATGAGCTGCAGTGTCATCCGGGGACCGATCTGGAAGACAGGGAAGCACGGGTCAGCCGGCCGCTGGGGTGGGGGCCAGCAGCCAGGTGGCCCAGGGTCACCTGGCCCTCACCTCTGTGAGCCGCACGGCACTCTGCTCAGCTCGCATGTTGCCACGCCCTGCCACCGCCTGTGGCAGCTCAGTGATATTGTGCTCCCCGTCAGGCTCTGCCTCGCTCTCCGACAGCCCGGCACCCCTGTGTGGATGGGGACATGTTGGGCTGGAGCCAGGCCCGCAGCTGGTCTGCGTCCCAGGCCTGGGTCCCACCCAGCACCCTCTCACGTGGCCAGCAGCTCGCTGATGTCCTGCAGGCGGCTCATGTTAGGGAATTTCTCCTGTAGCAGTTTCTTCATGCCCCGGCTGGCACCCACAGGAACCACCTTGATGCTGCTGCAGGGGCGAGGGGTGGGGGGAAGGGTCAGGGGCTCGGTGCAGAGCAGGGCCCATCTCCTCCCTCCCTTTTGTGCGTCAGCGCGTTTACTTCCAACTGAGCATCACAGAGTCTCAGTGGCAGCGTCCTCATCAGCCGCACTGGCTCCCCAGCACCCCACGGCCCGGCCCCACTCACTAATGACGGAAATCCAGCTCCTGCGAGTCGGGGTTGTAGTTGATGAGGAGGCAGCGCTTGATGGTGTTCAGGTTCACCTGGAGGACAGGCGGGGACCGGGAGAGCTGCTGGGCCTTACAGGAACACTGCTGACCCTCACCAGGCAGGGCTGTCCCCCTGCACATCTCCAGGGCTAACACCACATCACACAGTGGTACTGGTGACCCACATGGGCTGGCGGGCTGGCAGGCTGGCAGCAACCTCCACCAGCTGCCGGGTCCTGGCCAGAAACCCTGGTTCTGAGGCCCATAGAGATGGCTCCTTCAGATTTCCTGACCCATGTCACTGGCTCCTCTTTTTTCAGTACTGAGTTTCAAATGCAGGACTTCTGTCTGCCCTTAAGCCCCTCTTCCCATCCCTTTGTATTTGCTGAGCCAGAGCCTTGTTAAGTCACCAAATTCCCCAAGCTGGTCTCAAATTTGTGACCCACCTGCCTCAGCCTCCCAGACATTTGGGATTAGAGTCACACAGCACCCTCACACCCAGCGGGAGTGTTTGTTATCTTAC
Organism: Myocastor coypus; assembly: GCA_004027025.1. Classification (NCBI taxonomy): domain Eukaryota; kingdom Metazoa; phylum Chordata; class Mammalia; order Rodentia; family Myocastoridae; genus Myocastor; species Myocastor coypus. The sequence goes on from PVJA010037141.1 coordinate 7,518, forward strand.
AAGAAACCCAAAGAGCCACTGGTGCCAGGGATTAGGAGCTAAACATGAAGCACAGCGGCCAAGCGCTGGCTGCTGGTATGCAAGGTCATGCTTCACACCCAGAGTCACGCCATGACCAGCAAAACCTCCAATGGGGGGTTGGCGCTCACCTACGACCCCGCATTTGGGCGGCGAGCTGAGGCAGGATGATTACAAGTTAGGGGGCAGCCTGAACTATTCAGGGAGACCCCTGTCTCAACGAGCAAACCAACAAAAAACCCACAAAAAAACAACCCTCCACTCCTGCACCCTTGATCACAACCTGAAGTGTTTTTTTTGGCTCCAGCTGCCTTCAGGGAGGGTCTGGGGATTGAACCACCATCCCCTATGCCTGACTGGATTGCCTGCACAGGTGCTTATACCACTGGGCTAACCTGTAAACCCCAACCAATCTCAAGGTAGCTGCTTCATCACTGCAAGCCTTAGGGAGGTCACGACAGGTCCCGAGGCACCGACAGCCTGGCCTGTCCACCTACCAGCCCTGCCACTGGAGACACGGCCCACCTTGTGCACGTTGATGGAGGGGAACAGGTTCTGGAACATGGTGGCCATAAGCTTCACATGCATGCCTTGGGGGCCAAAGCTGTTGAGCACGAGCAGGGGCGGGTGGGTGAACTGCTGCTCGTGCATGCGGTGCCGCCGGAGCGAGGAGACCACATCGCGCACCAGAGTGTACTGCATGGAGGGCAACAGGTGGGAGGCTGCCCTTGGGGCTGGGGCTGCCGGGGAGCCCAGCTCCTGCCCCCCACCCCGCCCCTTACCTTGTGGATCTGGAAGGTCAAGGTGGGACCCCCTGGGAGGCGCATGAGCTTCTGCAGGAGGAGAGAGCAGTGAGGGCGAAGGTGCCTGGCGGACAAGGGGAGCCTGGACCTCCCCCCTCTCTTCAGAGCGTTTACTTTGAAGCCAGGAATCAGGGCAGCTCAGAGGCACAGGGTTCATCCTGAGAGATGGGGCAGAGCCGAAGCAGGGTCACGCGGGGGTGAGGGCACTCACCAGGTAGATGCTGTTGTCCGTTCTGCTCAGGATCAGGAAATGGGTGACCCCTAGGGGCCCCGCCACGGCCACGCAGTCCTTCAGAGAGTTCTTTTTGCGAACCTAGAATACAAAAAAGGATATTTGGACCGGCCAAATAGCTCAGCAAACTAAAGCAACCACAAGTGGGCGCGGGGCTGGGGCCTGCTGTGCCAGCCTCTCACCCCCAGGGTGCACTGAGGTGCAACTGAGACTGGACGTGATGTCGGGCAGGTGCTTGCAATCTCAGCTCTTGGGAGGCTGTAAACAGGCAGATCACTACAAGTCCAGTCTAATAATGAGTCCCTGAACACCCCGTGGACCCTTCCCTAAAAATACAAAAAAAAAAAAGGAAAAAAGGATAGCAGAGGAAAATTGTCTCTCCTGAACGGAGGTGATTCTCATTACCCCAGGGCTAGCCACAGACTTCTTTTTCTGAGGTGCTGGGAAGGAACCCAAAGACAAGCAATTTCTTTCCCATGCCCCCAACCCTTGTAGTTTTTGGCTTTGCTTTTTTCTGTCTTGTTGAGACAGGGTCTCACTACTGTGGTTCACACTGGCCTTGAGCTCACTTTTGCAGCCCAGGCTGGTGATCCTCCTGCCTCAGCCTCTCAAGTGCTGGGATTACAGGCGTGCGCCACCACGCCCGGCCCCAGGATTTGCATTTTTGAGTCTGGGTCTTGCCATTTAGTTCAGACTGGCCTTGAACTGCGGCAACCCCCCTCCTCAGTCCCCGAGTGCTTGGCTCACAAGCGGGGCTCCACTACCATTCTTCACCGTCAGCTCGGGCCCCCGCTAAGTCCCAAGCTGCTGGTTCGGCTGCAACACCCCAAATTGCGGAAAGGCAGACGCAATGTGCCCACAAAGGTCCCTTTCTGCCCAGGACAGGGCAGGTGGTGCCGACCTGCAGGCGGGTGGCGGTGAGCGGTTCCATGACCCGCCGCACATCCAGGCTGAGCTGCCGGACGCTGCGCCCCGCACGGCCCCGCGTGAACACGAACGAGTGCGGCTGTGCGGCATAGGCCTCGAGGTTGCGCAGCTGCGCCTGGGCGCGCGCGCGCTTCTGGTGCCGGGACTGTGGGAACGAGATAAAAGAGTGATCGTCGCGACCTCGGCCTGGGCCCAGCCGACGCTCCTAACTTCCTCAGAAACCGCTGCTTACCCGTCCCGACTGCCCCATGCCGCCTTCTCCACGAGGTTGCCTTTGCCGGCCACTTCCAGCGCTGTGAAACTCACTTCCGGCGCCTGGCTGGGTGATCTAAGCAAGTGCGCACGCGCAGTAGGGGGCCTCGCCAACGAAGGGTGGGACTTAAAGAAGGCGTTGCTATGGAGACACGCGCCGCCTGTTCCCACAGAAACCTAGGTGGAGCCGCGCAGCTCCCAGGCGTCAGACACACTGATCCAAGGGTTCGAATCCCTCCTCGTCCCATGAGCTCCAGTTTTGTCGTTGTGGCAAGTTTCTTCACTGCGAGGCGCCGAATTTATTCCACACTGAGTATGATGCTGTCTCCCCTGCCCTGCGGAATTAAGGATTGATGTACACACAGCGCTTGCCACCAACAACTGGAGGCAGCAGAACGGAGAATGGAAGGCCTGTGGCAGACATTTCTTCCCTCAGCTCCTGAGGGCTGGCTATCCTCCCTGAGGACCCTCTCTGCAGGTGGGCTGAAGACTGGAAACTCTACATCACCTCTGGAAACTCTGAGTCAGGCCAGCCAGCTCTGTTGAATAATTTGCCTCCCCCCTCTTTCCGTTCAAAGTCCGGCCTCAGGGCTCTGGCTTCTTCCCCAAAACCTGCGGTGGAAGGGAGGGTCCCCTCCGTGGCTGAACGTTTCTGATCTCACCATTCGGCTTTCTCCGGCCCTCCCCAACTCCAAATTCAGTCTCCATCCCCTCCCATC